>JAJJMA010159640.1:0-21448 GCA_023529015.1 Papaver nudicaule | reverse complement strand
ATGAAAGAAACCTTTATTAACCTAAGGAAGAAGATTTACATTGTTAACATTACAAACATTGTGTAACCACTGACTTTTACTACCTTGGCTCATACCTAGAGAAGACATTTGATAGTTACTAAATTTAAGAAGACTTTTTGCTATGGAATCAACAACCTTGTTACAATTTCTATTGACATAAAAGTAAGTATAGTTGGTAAAACACTTCTCCAAATTTTTTGTTTGATATACGACGCTTTTGGATCTCCATTCCATATTCGAAAGACTCTTCGAGAGGAACCCTACAACATTTTTGTTATCATTAAGGAAAATTGCTTGATTAATTCCTTGCTCAGCTGCCCACCTAACTGCTTCTCTACTAGCTCTAGCCTCCGCTTCTTCAGCACTAAGACACCAACCTGTTCCACCCGCAAAATCATAAATTAGACCATTATGAGACATTCTAACAATACCATACGCAAATTTCTTTTCACTCCTTGTAAAAGCAGCATCAAAGAATATGTAATCCATGTTTTCATCAATGTTATCTCTTCTATTTTCGCAATGCGGATGTGGAAATTCACACAAAGCAACCTTCTTTTCCTTGTTCTTGTTTAAATTTTGTTTTACCAAAGTAGAAAGCTCTTTTTGAATATTCGTAATTAACTCTTGCGGATTTGGTTTAATCTTTTCAAACACCACCCTGCACCTGTATTTCCAAATGAACCAAACAACATATGCAATAGTATCTCTATATTGTTTATCAGACAACCATGAAATGCACCAGTTTTTGAAAGAGAGGTTAGCAGCACCATAAAAAATATGTGACATAGATAATCCTCTAAAGATTGCTTCAGAGAAAACACATTTTGTAAAAAGATGATCCACATCTTCAACATTCATAGAGTTACAAAGAGGACAACAAGTATCAATAGGAACAAACCTCCCAATTCTTTCCCTAACCTGTAAACAATTCGTGATAGCTTTCCAAAGAAAGGTTTTAGTTCTAGGTATAATATTAAGATGCCAGATTCCGTACCAATCTACTTTCTCTACTATTCTATTTCTACCACACAAGTAATTATAAGCAGATTTAACAGAAACCATCCCATCTTTTGTCCCAATCCATTTCCTATGGTCATTTCCATCACAAGTACTAAGAGGTTCAATCATGTTTATTTCTTTAACAATGTTATCATCAAAAATATTATTAATCAAATTATAATTCCACTTACCTTGTTCATTTATGATATCAGCAACTTTTTTGAATTGAGTAAGAGCCATACCATTTCTTGGAATAGGACAAGTTCCATTAGGAAGCCATTTGTCAGTCAAAAGATCAATATTTTTACCCTTACCAATCTCCCAGCAGTGGTTCCTCTTGATGACATCGACCCCTTTGCAAATACTAGTCCACACCCATGATCTCACAGATTTTTTCTTATAATTTATAGGGTGTTCGTTTGGGAAATACTTACATTTAAGAATCTTGCACCAAAGTTGGTCATGATTGTTTATAAGACGCCATACAAGTCTAGTGAGGAGAGCCAAATTGAATTTGTGTGGGTTTTTAAGACCCAAACCCCCACTAGCCTTACTTTTGCAAATCGAGTCCCAAGATTTCAAATAATTACCTCTTCCAGCTTCATTCTTTTGCCACCAGAAGTCCCTTTGAAGATCCCTCAACCTGTCAAGAGTCTTATTTGGTAAAGAGAAACACATCATTTGATACATAGGCATAGCACTAGTGACCGAAGAAATTAAGGTAGTTCGTCCTGCCTGAGATAAAAGCTTAGCTTTCCAACCTTTCACTCTATTATAAATTTCTTCTAACATTTTGGTAATTAAAGGTCTTAGATCTATGAAAGAATAGAGGGGTCCCTAAATAAGTATCTGTCTTAGTGATTCTTTTGACTTTAAGAATTCTAGCAAGGATCTTACAATGTTTATTTTGAACAAATTTACTAAAATAGATGCCTGATTTTTGGTAATTTACAACTTGACCGGAAGAGGAACTAAAAATTTGTAACAAATCTAAAAGGTTCCTAGCTTGAACTATAGTAGCAGATGCAAAGAGAAATTAATGAATCATCAGCAAAAAACAGATGAGAAACAGAGGGAGCGTTGTTTCTAACTTTAACACCATTAATTTTACCTGTAGTTTCAGCATGACTTAAGAGTTTGGACAGAGCTTCCATACAAAGAATGAAAATTGTTGGTGATAGGGGATCCCCCTGCCTAATACCTCTAGTAGGGAAAAAAAATTCCCCCGGTGAGCCATTAACCAACACAGAGTAAGAGACAGTAGATATGCACATATAAATCAAATCACAGAATTCATCCGAGAAACCAAGTAACTTAAAAACTTTAATAACGAAGCACCATTCTAACCTATCAAAAGCCTTAGAAAGATCAAGTTTAATAGCCATATAGCCTGATTTTTTCTTACTAGTTTTCATGGTATGCAGAATTTCATGTGCAACTACAATATTATCTGTAATTTGTCGCTTTGGAATGAAAGCAGACTGATTCTGTGAAACTAAACTATCAAGGAAAGGCTTAATTCTTTTGGCTAAAATTTTTGCAACAAGTTTATACAATGCATTACTGAGACTTATAGGCCTAAAGTCTCCTGGAGTGATGGGCATATTACCTTTCGGTATGAGGGATATGAAGGTATGGTTAATCTTTTTATCAAACTTTTTTTCTCTAAAAACATTTTGGACCCAAGTAGTGATTTCTTCACCAAGTAGGTCCCAATGATGCTGATAAAAACCTGGGGGAAACCCATCTGGTCCAGGAGCCCCCCAAGCATTCATCATAAATAAAGCCTCTTTTATTTCAATTTCCGAAGGAATCATACAAAGCAATTCATTATCACTATGATGAATTACAGGTTGGAAAATTTCATCAAATATATGGCTTATAGAATTACCTGTAGTTTCAGCAATGCTACTGAAATGTTTAGTTAACAACTCACTTAGCAGATTTTGTCCCTCGATCCACAAACCTGTGCTATCTCTGAGAGTATGGATTATGTTGATTCTCCTTTTCTCAGAGGCATTTTGGTGGAAGAACCGAGTGTTATGATCATTCTCTTTAATCCATTTCTCCTTAACATGTTGGCCCCAGTACATTTTTTCAATAGCATACCAAGACTCCAAGTCATCGTGAAGATTTTTGAGTTTTAGCTTAGATTCTAAAGTGTATGGCTTTTTATTTTCAGAATCAATTTCATTGAGAATGTTAGAAATGTTTCTGAAGATATTGCCAAATTCGGTTTTGTTCCATTTACTAAGCATAATCTGAATGTTAGTAAGAGTTTTATCTATACTACACTGATTGATTTTACTCCCATCAATTGTATTTTCAATGACACTTTGGTAAGATTTATGTCCTTGCCAACATCTCATATATCTATAAGGTCTAGAAAGTCTCTCATTTTTGGGGATAGACTCTAACATGATTGGAGCATGGACAGAGGCAACCCTAGTGAGATGCTTGTTGTGGGAAATGGGGAAAATTTCTAACCATTTATGGTTAACTAAAACACGATCAATTCTTTCCTGAATGTTATGTTCACCTGTTCTTCTATTTGTCCAAGTAAAAGGTAACCCAATAAAATTCAAATCTACAAGGCCAAGATCATGAATGCAACTATAGACATACGAACAACTACTAGAACTATCAGAATTACCACCTTCCTTTTCAGATTTATGCAAGATGAAATTCATATCACCTATAATGACCCAAGGTATATTAGGTTCACTCATGGTACATAAGAAATCCCACTGACTAACTCTAAGTTTGGGATCAAGAGCTCCATAAATAAAAGATATGTTAAAACTAAAATGATCTTTAATCACATGAAAATGATAGACATTATCTTTAAACCTAATTAAAGAGGCAGATACCCCTT
The DNA here is from genome assembly GCA_023529015.1 of Papaver nudicaule. Classification (NCBI taxonomy): domain Eukaryota; kingdom Viridiplantae; phylum Streptophyta; class Magnoliopsida; order Ranunculales; family Papaveraceae; genus Papaver; species Papaver nudicaule. The sequence continues at coordinate 17,550 of JAJJMA010159640.1, read as the reverse complement.
GAAACCAAGCAATAGCAAACCCACCTGACTTACCTATTGACGGTATAAGAAGCCAATCTTTAGCTTTGACTTTTTTGATAACCTTTTTCATGAGAGGAATTTGAGATTTAGTTTCAGATAAGAATAACATATCCACATCATGAGTTTTTTGGAGATGATTAAGATGGTCTTGTTTTAATTGAGATCTAAGACCCTGTAAATTCCAGGATAACACTTTGACGTCACACCCAGCATTTCTATCATCCATCATGTTGTAGAAGAAAAATTTATGATAGTCAAAGAGAAATAAAGCACGAAGGGTACAATCTAGGAATAGCAAGATTTCTTGTGTGGAAGGAAAGCATGAATTATATACTCCCTCCGTTTCTTTTATATAGGCGGAGAGACCAATTCTCTCAGATTAAGAAAACATTTTTGAAGTCATAATTTTCCATGTTTTTTCTTGTTTTACCCTTTGTCTTATTCCAAACACAATTACCTATGTGTTATTATTAAGGGTATAAGTTGTCAAAAGTGGTCTTAATAGTTGTACTCCGCCTATAATTTGAAACATAGAAAAGTACTGATTCCGCCTATATAAAAGAAACGGAGGGAGTACATTTTTGTATAGAGATAAGAGTAAATGGACAGCAGAAGTAATGCAGCTAAATATTTTTTTATACATGAATTCAATGACGAAGATATAATTAATATAAATAAGGGAATTAGATATCTTATATTCAAGATTTCTAGAGGATTGGAATACATTGGGAAAAGAACAGTTAAATTTGAGAGAGATATATTTGAAAATTTTCGGAAAATTTCGGAAAAGACAAGTTTTAAGGTGAAAAGGGAAAACAAATTGAATGTAGTAAATAAGCATGCAAAATATTTGGTGTATATAATTAAGATTACTAACCATTTGATGATCCTGAGTACTTAATGGATGGTTCCTCCTCTCAGTAGCAGCCAATTCAGGTGTCGATACATTATTACGAAGAATCCCAACTACGGTGGGAATGTAACCCATTTTCGTTAAGTATGTCGGGAGTCTCTTGAATTCCAGGTATTTCTTGCACACCATTTCTATATCTTGTCTATACCCTGTGTGAAAGTAAAACTCAATCGATATTATTATGTCTTGTATTCTTCTTTTTTGCTTTTTCCTTGTTCTCTTTTCAATTTCATTTCCACTATTTTTGTAATCTTTTGTTTTAAGTATGACTTTTCTTCCATTTCTGGAAAACTTGGGCTTTTGTTGTTTACATAACGAATGATATAGGATAAAGATTTTGGTTCTGACTAATTTGACAATGTAGTTCAGGGATTGTGCACCTTTACTCATGAAAGGTGGCGTTGGGATTTTTGGGTAATGGTTTGGGTAGGTTTTATCTCTGACTGAGTGAGAATCTAATTGTTTATAAAGATTGGTCTTTTTGACACTTGTACTAAAAGTAGCAGCATACTTGTTTTTCTTCACTACTGTAGCCCAATATTTCTGATAAAATAATCTTGCTATGACTATACTTATTCCACACGGAAAACACTCCACTATTTTCAACTTTTCCTTTTTGTTCTTTTCCATTGTTACAATGCCCATCTTTGTTTTTTCATCCACTTTACTCTGATTTTTTTGATAAAAAATTCTCTTCATGATTAAACTTGCTCCCCACATTTCTTCTTTCATTTTTTCCTTTTTGTTTTTTCCTATTGCTACAGTAAGTCTTCTTGAAATCACCGCATGTACTTTTTCTAAGGAAAATATTGACTCACCGATTCCATCTCCGATTCTGTTCTTCCCAGAGATTCTGGTGGATACAACGACCTGAATTGGCCTCAACCGAGCATCAACTCCAACCATCTTTCCCCTGAAATCATAGGAAAGACAAACAACAATCACAGTATAAAACCAACTGTGAATTACCATATTAGGAATCATCATAATCGATCAATATATAAGACTTATGATTTTAACAGAATAAAACAGAGATTAGGGACCCAAACTAATCGAGGATATGATAAATCAATTGAATTTATAATTAAAATTGGAAGGAAGATGCTAAAAGAACCAGGAATAGAACTAAAAGAGCAAAGATATTAATAAAAAGAGCTAAGGAACAAGGAAGGAGGGACCGAAATCAACAACACATATTGAGAAGAAGTTGATTGCAAAGAAACAAGAGAGGGGCAGAGATTAAGACATGAAAACGAAATTGATAAAAGCAAAGAACAGAAGAAACATAAGCTAAATTAAATCATGTGGAATGAAAAAGGATAGATTAAAGAAGGAAAACTTATCAGATTTTCATCTACGACGAAGGAAACGGCAGGAAAATGATTATATGCACTGAATTAGGTTGAAGAAGAGGTGGATTTGGTGAACATCAATGGCGCTGGGTTGACTCGTCCTGTAATCCTTGTGTGGAGGCACTTCTTAGAATCTTAATAATGTCACTCATTTGAGGTCGCTTATGACATGAAGAAGAAAAATACTAACGATTCTCCAGAAAGCAAGAGCTTTTTATATGCGAATGAATTTCGGTGGGAAATCAAAATTTCTGTAATACTACAAATCTACGTTATGTGACTAGAAAACCATCAGTTTGGACGCGGACAGGAAAATCATGTCAAAAACCATACACTTCGTATTAAAGAACGACTTCCTTTCTCAATTAAGTTAGAGTTTAAACTCTAACTTAACCTACCTAACCAACAACTGGTGCTTGCGGCAAATTCAACAAATTATTTAACTAGCCCTTTGCTAAGAAGTTGAGAGTTAACAACTTTATTACCTTCACTAGTACAGTATAACCCCTATAAAATAATAGCGTCAGGACCGGTAAAATTTATTATATTATCGCGATATTAAATAATCGATAACATAATAATTAATAATTTATATATTTTTTTTTGCATCAAGAATTTAAAACGCCAAAAACTCTTCTAATGTTAATAAAAGTCCTAGATGAAATTCAATGTGACATCAATTTCAAGAAAAACCAAGTCAGAGCATCTTCAACGGGAGATGTTGTAGATTCCTAAAATTAAGGAAATTTGGGATTTCTTCACTAATTTTTCTCCAACGGGAATGTGTAATGAGATTGTGATGATGATTTGGCAAGCAGTTATAAAGACATTCGCTTGGAGATCCTTTAGTTTTGGAGGATCTCATTCAGGATGTGGAAAAAAAAAATTGAAGCATAAAATATTATTAATAGACTAAACAGTCATTACACACGGGTATTGTGTTCCCATCACATCACCGAAGATTACAGCTCGTAATAAATTTGGGGACATATGATCTCATATATCCGTACCATAGTTTCCATTTTGGTTGTTATCCGCTGCATGATTTGCGAGACCATCTGCTGCCTGGTTGCCTTCCCTATATGTAAGAATTACTCTATAATTCGGCATTGCGTGTATATTTTGCATATTTTTTTGATCATATCCATAAGGTACCATGGTGGTTCCACCTTTCCGTTGATAAAACTTATTAGATTTGATGAATCCGTCTCAAAACATACATGATGCCAATGTCAGTCCCTGGTTGTTTTTGGTGCTAGTAACATTGCCCATGTTTCTGCCATCAATGATGTTGTTATGCCCAGTGGTTGTGCCATCACCATGATTGTTTTCGCCGAAGTATCCCTGCAAATGATTCATGCGCCGGCATATCCCGGATGTCCTCTCGCCGCACCGTCTTGATTTTTATCCATCTCTCCTCTGGTTTCTTTCATCCTATCATTTCAGTTGTCGTTGACCTTCTATTCCCATTTTGGATGACGACTGGTGGTGTATCCGGTAGATAAGGTGGCGCATACTTACAAGCCCACGTGAATTCTTGCTGCAGTTGAATTGCAATTGATGTCGTTTGGTGTGCTTGTTGTCTTTTCTGTATGTACATTAATTCATACCTAGCTAGCCATAGAGTCCACAAAAGGTACCAAAATAGGGTGTTGATATGGTTGCTTGTTTTGATGTTTTGTATATGATGTAAGGTGATTGTTTTAATATTGATTTGGGTTTGGGTGCTGTTGAATTCAGGATCTCCATTCAGAAACAGTAAGAGATGTTGCCACACTTCCTGTGCAAAAGGGCATTTGAGCAGGAGGTGTTCAGCGGTTTCCGGGGCTTGTTTACAATTTGGACACAAGTTTGAATCTACCACACTAATTCTATGTAGAATGGTTAATGTTGGTAGACCTTCATTTATAGCTTTCCACAAGAAAAGCTGTATCTTTGGTGGACAATGGAGTTTCCATAGAAAAGAGGACTGGGGTAGGTTAAGAAATGAATTGTTCAGATTTTGAGTTAGGTATTGATAACCTGAACTCGTTGAGTAGTTTCCAGACTTTGTATGCAGCCAAACAATCTTGTCTCTTGATTCTTCCCTGGGAATATGAATATTCAAGATTTTGGAAGCCATATCCGGTGGTAACAGGCTAAGTTTATTCTGCCACCATGTGTGTGTGACCGGGTCAATCAAATCTGCTACTTTTTGAAGTGAGTCAACCTGTCAAGTTAAAGTTAGTTATTTTCTCTATCAATAGTATTTTGGATTCAAAATTTAAATTTTAACCAATAAAATTGTTCCAAATATACACTTAAAGCTAGGTTGGAGATAGTATTTTGAAAATTCCTTAAGTCAAGGAAAAATTGGCTTAAGGATGTTTAATTTTCACATCCACATAGAAACTCACATTGATATCCCGTTGGAGATGCTCTCACAATTGAATCATTCTTTCCTAAAATATCATAAATGTAAAATTAATTTTATATGTTTTAAAGTATTATTAATTTATATTTATCACATGGGACCTATATAAAGCTTTAAAAAGTTATTAATTTATAAATTTATCGAATTATTAATTTAGCACGTTATCCCCGACTCGGGACCGGAAGAATTTATTTTTTTCAGCGCGAGTATTAATTTATCGCGGATTATTTCATAGGGGTTTTACTTTAAAAGATATCATTTGCATATGAACCACAAATGAAGACTGAAAAAGAAAATCCTAACTATATCTCTTCGCTAACACGGTGAATACAGATAAAGAAAAACAAACATAAAAGTAAGAAATATAAAATGATTCACCATTTATTGTTAATTTAATACTCTATGTTTGTGTAAAGAACCACACTTGACAAAACAAACACTATAAGGTAATCAAACAAGCTTAGTACATCATACAAGGATGAGTGCATAGCAGGTCCACTACAAAAGCCATAAGAAATGAAAATGTTAATTGAAAATTGAATTTCATACATTGATCCTCATTGGTCATAAACTGCCAAGATCTAAGCAGCACAATCCTTAAAAAAATTGATTTCTTCGGGAGTCAACAGTCCCTTCTTAATTGTAACATGACACTTGTATCCTGGATTGTTAGGTGCAGATCAATCTAAAACTCCATCTTGGTCAATATCGAAAGTGGTTGTAAGTTGTAGACAGTTTGCTTGAGCTAGAAGTATATTGCTAACTTGAAACATACCAAGAAAATTATAACACTTGTTTCATCCTTGCTCATATACCCGAAGTTCAACAGTGCTTTGACAGTATGTAGAAGATGTAAGAAACTCATTTGTTTTAGTTGGTAACTTCATGTTTCGCTTGATCAGAGTTTTCATTCCAGAAGAGCCTGGAATTGCGATATCAAATGAAATCACATCTAAAACTGAATCTTTGTGAACTTTATTAATAACGATATTTTCACTTAGAATTTCAGCATGAATCGTTGCACCACGAACAACAACGTCACCTGGGATTGAAACCCGTTCTTTAACAACATTTGCTTGGAATAAGGTCGTGGATAGAATTTTCATTCCCGAAAGTTTCAGAAACCCATCAACAACGATCACTCTGCCAACAGCAGCTTCACCGAGGTTCACATCCTTAATACATTATTTAATTGCAACATCAAATTTCCTAAAAAAATTCCGGCTCATTTCTTTGAATTTTTTCAAATCGAAAATGCAAGCAAGACTATGATCCTTGTAGAATGAATCGACTATGATTAACTCGTCCGCTTCTTCGTTTTGAGGAGATCTCGAAAGAGAATTCTTTGCCTTTTCGCACGCACACCTTAATCTACTCATAGATCTAACGACATCATCAGCAGCATCGTGCTCCCGGTGAAGGTATGAGGTGGAACATCAAGGTACATTTCATAAAATTTGTTGATACAAAGATGAATTATATATACTATCATCAAAGTCTTTGCCACCAAGCTGCGTGTCTCCTGCTGTTGATTTCACTGAGACATTCATGAGATTACCTTCTTCAGTAATACGAATAACTGCAATACTAAGATTCCCCCACCAAGATCCAACACTAAAATATTTTCCTTATCAGATGTTTTTGCTTTTTTGTCCACATGATGATCTTCTTTTTTTGGAATCTTTGTTCCTTATTTCTTCTTCATGAGACATTTTCCACTTCTTAAGAACACGCTGCAATTAGGGCTGCACGTTGGGTCGGGTGGGTAGGGTTTTGCCTAAACCCAAAGCCAACCCACCATAAGGTGGGTTTAAAAATTGTCTACCCAAACCCAACCCATCCTTACAGTGGGTTGGCTTTTAACCCAACCCAACATTGAGGTGGGTGGGTAGGGTGGGTTGGTGGGTTACCCACCAATTTTTCAGCCAAATTTTGCATACACTACCGACAAATATTTGATCCTCGCCACCTAATAAAACAGTGTTAACGCATAAAATTGAAGCTCAAACAACATAAAAACCATATATTTTAAAGTCTACCATAACATTTAAGTCTTAAAACATTAACTAGTAAACTACAAATGTCTGAAGTAGCTAAAATAAGTTTGAAAGTCTTCAAGGCTACAAAAGCATAAAAGTCGAAGTTTTAAACAGTAACAAGCAATGAATCATCCATTAGCTCTGCAAGTTTGAAGCGTATAATTTTATGGAAGGCTGAGATATTAGGATGAGGGGTAGGTAAATCCAAGGTTAGAGAATTAGGTGGTGGGTTGGTGGGTTGGGTAGGGTGGTTTTTGCTCTAACCCAAAGCCAACCCACCTAGAGGTGGGTTTCAAAAGTAGTGACCCAAAACCAACCCACTGCAAGGGTGGGTAGGGTTTGGGTTGTTTTTTTTGTGTGGGTCGTGGGTTGGGTGGTGGGTTAGGGTTGGGTCTGTGCAGCCCTAGCTGCAATAGACAATTTTTCATTTAAAATTCTCATCACATTCAACCAAGCTCTTTCAACAACATCTTTGATTGCTCTTTTCTGAGAATCATTGAAGAAGGTATGAACAAAAATGACAACAAGATTTACTAATTCTTCTTCTCCTCTTACATGTTGTTGTGCAATCTCTTTCAATTTCTTAAAGATCATAGATGTTATATGTGTATCAGTGAGACTCTATCGTCTTCTATTAAATCTTACACAAACTTTGTGTTCTTCATTATCATCTAAAATTTGATCAAAACTCGAAACAAACAGAGGAATTTCTCTGAACTTTCACCATTAAATTCTGAAAATCTTCTTCCTAGCAAACGAATAATATGATATACAATGTTTGAAGATACCTGTTGTTGAGCTCTTCCACCGATCAATGGTTCATTCAGATAAAAAACAAACGTAATGAAACTAGAATGAGAGGTAACACTTAAACTTCACCATTTCTACAAACCGCAACTCTACAGTTAGTAGTATTAAGGTCGATACCAATTGCTGCCATTTTTTTCTGGTTTATGAGCGAGTAAGTTTAGAAGAATAGGGAAGAGAAACTAGTTAAAGCAGCGGTGGTGGTGGTGGTAATGGTGGAGGATTGATCCACATAGAACTCACATTGATATCTCGTTGGAGATGCTCTCACAATTGAATCATTCTTTCATAAAATATCATAAATGTAAAATTAATTTTATATGTTTTAAAGTATTATTAATTTATATATATATCACATGGGACCTATATAAAGCTTTAAAAAGTTATTAATTTATAAATTTATCGACTTATTAATTTAGCACGTTATCCCTGACTCGGGACCGGAAGAATTTATTTTTTTCAGCGCGAGTATTAATTTATCGTGGATTATTTCATAGGGGTTTTACTTTAAAAGATATCATTTGCATAATGAACCACAAATGAAGACTGAAAAAGAAAATCCTAACTATATCTCTTCGCTAACACGGTGAATACAGATAAAGAAAAACAAACATAAAAGTAAGAAATATAAAATGATTCACCATTTATTGTTAATTTAATACTCTATGTTTGTGTAAAGAACCACAATTGACAAAACAAACACTATACAGGTAATCAAACAAGCTCAGTACATCATACAAGGATGAGTGCATAGCAGGTCCACTATAAAAGCCATAAGAAATGAAAATGTTTATTGAAAATTAAATTTCATACATTGATAATCCTCATTGTACACTATACAGGTAATCAAACAAGCTCAGTACATCATTGGTCATAAACTACCAAGATCTAAGCAGCACAATCCTTAAACATATTGATTTCTTCGGGTGTCAAAAGTCCCTTCTTAATTGTAACATGACACTTGTATCCTGGATTGTCAGGTGCAGATCCATCTAAAACTCCATCTTGGTCAATATCGAATGTGGCTGTAAGTTGTAGACAGTTTGCTTGAGCTAGAAGTATATTGCTAACTTGAAACATACCAAGAAAATTATAACACATGTTTCATCCTTGCTCATATAACCGAAGTTCAGCAGTGCTTTGACAGTATATAGAAGATGTAAGAAACTCATTTGTTTTAGTTGGTAACTTCATATTTCGCTTGATCAAAGTTTTCATTCCAGAAGAGCCTGAAATCGCGATATCAAATGAAATCACATCTAAAACTGAATATTTGTGAGCTTTATTAATAACGATATTTTTACTTAGAATTTCAGCATGAATCGTTGCACCACGAACAACAACGTCATCTGGGAATGAAACCCGTTCTTTAAAAGAGCCCATATAGCACGAGCTTCACCTTCTTCGGGAGACAAGACTTGATAAGTTAAGGCTGCATCAAAGATGATTTTTATCAAAGAATCCCTTATCAAAAAACCTGCACCATTTGCCAGAGAAACAGGGTCAAATGCACCATCAGTATTGCCTTTAAACCATCTAGGAGGAGGAGGCATCCATTTAGCAATATTAATGACATTACTCACAGACCTATAGGGGACAGGGTTGGGTTTGTATTTAGCCATATAGATAGCTCTAGCAATGACAACACCTTTAGGTTCAACTATCTGATCATTAACTATGATGTTTCTACTACTCCTAAGAGACCAAAAGGAAGGTAGCAAATAAGGGTTTGAGATCACTATGAACAACAGTAACAGGATTAACTAGATGAAAAATAGAGCCAATCATGCAGGTTGAGATAAGTATAAGCAACAGTAGAAAGATTAAAGGGGGGACTAGCCCAAACATAGGAAGCAAAAGGGCAAGTTACAAGAGCATGCATCACATTTTCAGGGGGTCCATTACACCTAGGAAAACTAGTGCAGGCTATGTGCATTCTAATGTACACATTAATCCTAGTAGGAAGACAATTTCTAGCAGCTTTCCAGAGAAACAATTGTACCCTGTAAGCAACCTTGATACCCCAAATAGACTTCCAAAGTTTTCTATCTGGACTTGGTCTAAGACCTCTGAGACCCAGATATGTAGATTTAGAACTAAATTTGCCATCCTTTGAAAGCTCCCAAGCCCTCCTGTCAGGAGTGGATAACCGGCTTAAGGGAATAACGACAATCTTCTGGATAGAAACATCATCAAAATGGGTGGAAAGCCTGGATGGGATCCAGGATCTGGTAACTTCATTAATAAAATAGGACACTTTCATAGAAGGATCAGCAGGGGTATAGGGGTTTGGTTTGGCAGAACCTAAACCAGGATTCCATTTATCACACCAAGGGTTTATAAATTTACCATCACCAACAATCCAGGAGATAAATGATTTGATTAACTCCTTGATATTAAAGAGACGTCTCCAAGTCCAAGAACAAGTTTTGGGACAGGTAGCATTTAAAAAATCAGTATAAGGAAAGTATTTAGCTTTGAGCACAAAAGCAATTAAAGAATCGTGATTTTCTACAATTTTCCAAGCATTCCTGGCAATCATACCCAAATTATTGAGGTCCGCTTTCCTAAGACCCAGACCTCCTTCAGACTTAGGGGAACATAATACATCCCAACCAAGATAATGGAGTTTCTTATCCTTAGGATCCTGAGATCCCCCCAACCAGTATTTACCAAGATGAGTATCCATTTTCCTACATAAGTCCTTGGGGATCAAAAAAGCAGCCATTTGATAACGAGGGATGGCCTGCCCAACATGTTTGACTAAAGATGTCCTAGCAGCCTGAGCTAAGAGTTTGTTAGTCCAGAAAACAATTCTATTATCTATAGATACTAGAATACCCATATGGGTTTCAATCTTGGATTTCTTAAACTTGATAGGGGTGCCAAGATACTTTTCTCCCAGACCCCTATTCTGGATTCCAAGGAGATCAGCCATAGCATCCTTATAGGAGGGGTCAATACCATGGCTGAAGAGGATACCAGACTTATCAAAGTTTATTTCCTGACCAGAAGCTAAACAATACTTGTAGAGATAACTTTTTATATGAGAGAAATCCATAGCAGAAACTCTAGAGAAGAGGAGACTATCATCAGCAAACAAGAGATGAGTAATATCAGGGGGGGGGCATTCTTTTGGACTTTAATACCAGAGATGTCACCATCTCTAGTAAGTTTGTCAATATAGGAAGAAAAGGCTTCAGAACAGAGGATATAAAGATAAGGAGATAAAGGATATCCTTGCCTTAATCCCCTTTCAGGTTTAATGAGACCAGTGGGAACACCATTAAGCAAGATAGAATAAGAAACAGTAGACATGCAACTTAGGATTAGTTTGACCCAATGGGAGCAGAGACCCATTCTGAGCAAAACTTTTTCCAAAAAGGACCACTCAAGCTTATCGTAAGCCTTAGACATATCAAGTTTAATAGAAGAAAGGCTATGCTTGCCTTGAAACTGGTTTACACAGTAGACAACTTCATTGGCTAAAAGGATATTATCATATATACTTCTCTTGGGAACAAAAGCACTCTGATTAGGTGAAATAAGTTTATCCATTAGCGGTTTCAATCTATTAGCCAAGGTTTTAGATAAAACTTTGTAGGCAAAATTACATAGACCTATAGGCCTAAATTGAGACACTAATACATCACATGTTATTTTGGGATCAAAGCAATATTAGTGCGGTTGAGATACTTAGCAATGTTGCCACTCCTAAAGCAGGTTTGAGTCATCTTGACAATATCAGGCCCAACTATATCCCAATGCTTTTGATAAAATAGACCAGTAAAGCCATCTGGTCCAGGGGCCTCCCCCCCCCCCATCTGAAAAACAATAGCCGTAATTTCCTCAGCAGATAGAGGAATATTAAGCATATCGTTATCAGAACCCGTAAACTTGGCAGGGAGATTCTGTAGGATTTCATCCTGAAAAGATTGAGGGGTTGAGGAGTACAAGTTTTAAAATAGTTTTCAAATGATAGGCATGTTTCTTCTTTATCAGTTATAGTCTTGCCCAGATTATCTTTAATCCAACTAATAGAGTTTCTTTTTTTATTAAACAAAGTAATCCTATGAAAGTAGGGGGTATTTCTATCCCCTTCAGCCAACCAAATTCTCTAGATTTATCCTTCCAGAAAATTTCTTCCACTTTATAGAAAAAGTTAAGTTTATCATGTAAATTACTCATAAGAGTATTGTCAGTAGGATTATTTTCCTGAGCTGAGGCAAGAGCATCTCTAGTTTCCTTAATGTTTTTATTAATGTTACCAAAGGAGAGTCTATTCCAATCTTTAAGACCTTTCTTAGTGTTGGCAAGCCTAATCCTTAGGATATTCGCATGTGAACCACTTGCCTCAATAGACCAAGCACTAGCAATAACATCTCTACAAGAAGGGTTAAGAACCCACATGACCATAAAATGAAAAGGTTTTGGCATGCATATTTCAGAGTAAAAAAACAATAAACATATATAGGGCAATGATCAGAATAATCCCTAGGTAAATTTCAGAGTGAATAATGTCATTAGAAGTGCAATAGATACCCCTAGAACTAGATGAGATAATAGACAAACTAATCTCATGTTTTCAGGCAAGCACTAAACCACCACTTCAGCCAACATATGGCACTTCAAAAGTACAAGGGAACCCCAGGTTTTTCATCTTTTTAGCAGCATCACCATTCTTCATTTTAGTCTCACTAAGAAACACAATATCCGGGTTTGTATTTTTAAGGAGCATAGAAAGTTCTTTGCCAGCAGATTTTTTCCTAAAGCCTCTAACATTCCATACAATCATGTTGACATTATTAACAGGAAATTCATCATTCATCACATGGGCAGCAGCATTATTAGATAATAAGGGGTCGGAAGGAGAATTGAAATGTACCTGAGTGGTGGTAGTAGTACCACTAATAACATTGGAGTTGGAAGCACCACCACTAGTCTGAGCTCCTTAAGAACTTGACAGGTTCAATGGGGCAGCAGAATGGGTAGAGTCTTGACAAACTGCTGCAACAGACGGAGAGGAAGGACTATCCTGGTACTCACACTCATAAGGGATGGTAAGTTGGTGAGAAGAGGAGGTAGTGGAAGATGATTGTTGATGGTTCTCAGAGGGGAGAGTGCCCAGGTTGGTAATTGGAGGACACAGAGCAATGAAATCAGGTTCAGTGTCAGGGAGAGTAGCTGGGATAGAAGGTTCAGAAGGTTTAACAATAACACTTTTAAGAACACGTGGCCTCTTTCTAGCCTCAGCACGAGGGTTGTCTTTCCTTATAAGGGGCATTTCAAGACAAAAGAGATGGGATGTCTCAAGGTATTGACATGTATAAGATGAAATTTCTGGTTATAATTGGCTTTTAGGTGTGGGTAGTTGGGAGGGTTATAACTCAGGGGTTGTAATGAATATCTGAATTGAAGGGTTGAGTAGAAGACCAAGTTAGACCTATTCTCCGAGCCACATAAACAGCCTCTAGCCCAATGCATGCCACCACATACCTGCAAGAAAACAAGAGAAACAAAGAGATTAGGAATATGTGGCTCTTCAATAGGCTCATTAATATTTTTAATGATGATACTGGAAAATGTGGGAGTGTGGAGAACGAAGGGATTAGAGAGATAATTTCCAGAAACCAAAGAGACATGATGAATATAGTTATGGGGAAGGGTGATTACTTGAATGTAATTGAGAAGAAACGTCTGGAAATGAATCGTTTCCTCTGGAAATTTAATTTGATAGGTAACTACCCAAAATAAAAGACCATAAATGACTAATCTCCAACATATATAAGAACCCTCAAATCCTGAATGAAGATAATCACTTCCAAATACAGAAAGAACATAATTAGCAAGATAGAGATTAAGAGAGTATGGCAGACAATGTTGAGAGGAGTGAGCAATACAGGGAAGTACAAGCAGCAGCACTTCAATTGGAGACAACAAAACTTGAAGCATTAATCGAGAATCTTCAGAATCAATTGAACATCTGAAAAATAAGAGAAGAATTTTTAAACCGCATGTCTGAGAATGCTGTTGAATTTGATCTATGGTCCCGTAAGCGAGATGCTTACATAGCCTGGATGAAGGGTGAAGATGATATTGAGAGTGATGAAGATGCTGATGAAGGAGAGTGGCAGAGGCGGGGGAGTGAAACAGAAACAGATAGTGAAGAGGAAAGGGAACAAGAGAGACAAAATCAAGAGAATGAGACAGCAAAAAGTGAATATGAGGATGAGGAATTGCGAGAGCGGTCCAGCAGAGGAGGAAGGAGAAATTGTTCCGCATCTATTGGAGGAAGAAAACTGAGTTCCCGAGGGTATTTGCAAGGACCATGAGTGAAATCCTACCAGAGGACATGCAAGATGCTGAGGATTCAGGAGAATCAGAGGAGATGGAGGAAGAAGATGGGGAAGAGAATAAGATAGGGATGAAGATGGGGAGATGAGAGGGTATGGTTCAACAACTTCCACCAGCGGAGGGGATCCGGAAGGAGGATACTATGATGAGATGGATGACTCAGACCATGATGCTGATGAAGATGATATTTAGTCTTTGTCAAAGCAAAACAAGTCAGGGTTTTTTTCTCCATTTTGTAGGTATGAAGATAGTTGTGATGGTTAGTAGTGCGTTCAACAACAACTGCAATTTCAAAGACAAGTCACTCTAACTTAGAAGCAAATTCTTCTTCAGGATGGTCGGCAGGGAGGATTTCAAGGTCTTTTTCCTTTTCTTGAGTTGTAAAAACGTGGTTCAAGTAGTAGTTTTTCTGGTTTTTCTGGTTGTTTTTGGTTTTTTTGTGATGGATATCAAAGATGAAATGTTTTGAAGTAAAGGCTGTGATGCGAAGTAGCCTGGATGTCTGTAAAAATTGGTTTGTATTAATGGGAAATCTGTTGTAATGTTTAAGATAACTAGAAGTTAGCTTGGTCTTCAAATGATTGAAAAATTCAGCACTAAACAGCAAACAGTAATTGAAGAAGTAAATGAACTGGTAGATTAAGTTGATATGAGATTGATGAGGCTTCGTGAATCTGATGAAAATATTAAGAACTTGAGAAGCAACAATGGAGAGGGAAGAACTGGGATTCAAAAAAAAAAACCATGCTTACGTCATGCTGATGCTCTCAGAAAAAACCCTCGTTTGTGTTTTTCAGCTTTTACACGCACTCTCTTCTTCTTAGGCTCCCTATTGAGCCCTTGTTGTATATCAAGTATCTCTGACATAATACCCACATGTGCTTAATGAAAAAGATCTTGCATACACCTAAACTCACAAGAAAGCAAATTGTCTGCAGATAACATAACATAAAAAAAATTGGTTTATTTCTCGTTCGGACAGGGTATCACTTTGTATAATGATTCTTACTCTCCTAGATATTTTATTGATAAACGAGAACTGTTGTGTAAGTGTGCAGTGATCTCTACAAAGTCACAAGTACACGATATTTACCCCCTTCCTTATGTTATTTACACTCTGCTTACATCTTGTAAGTGAGACATTTAATTAACACGCAACAAGATGATATGATCGGGTGATAACTAGCTAACGAAAATTTTAGACCGATCGTGTTTTGTCCCGTTCTTATACTGTGAGGCCATCTAATCGTTCGGTTTGGAATGACTGAATCATGGGATATGAGACGGTGTAAAGTAGGTCCCAAATTTTATGAGAAACGAGACAAAACTCGCGAGAAAACCCATAGTAGGTAAAAAAAATCGTCAATGAAAATGTATTTTTATTACTAGAACATGTACAAAATTGAATTCTAAAACTATAGATGTGAGAGCATTTACACTTAGTCACGGAAGGGGAACAAAAATATGAATTGTATTTTCTATACTATATTATTATTTTTTTCTGATGAAATCGGAAATACGTACGTACTTGTTGTGATTCCCTTTTTATTAACAAGTTAGAACTAAAAGAAGTACAAAAACTCATGTGACCAATAAATATAAAACTTCCTGAAATTTTGGTTTTGCATGCGTATCCACGGTCATGAAAGGCAGCTAGCCAAATGTGCTAAATAAAAACAAATATAGTTCAACGTGGTTAAAATCAATGTTTCGTTTTTACGATATTTTTAATGTGCTTCCAGTTGAAAAATACTTTAATACTATTCATGCTTGAAAAAACATTTGAATGGAAATTAATATTATTCATGATCAACAATTTAGGCGTAGTTTTAGTCGCCCTACACGTCGTCGACTTTTGCAAATGTCAAATAGCTTTACTTTTCGGTTCTTCATTATTATAAGAAGCCTCATTGTGCTCAATACTTGTGTACATATAGCATTTTCAGTCTCCATAGTGGCAAAACACTGGATGTACTAAAATAATACAGAACAAATATAGACGAAGGTTTTTTTGTGCGAATAAAATGGCCACCGGAACTCGTTGAGTGTGATAATAGTGTACCCCTTAATTCCGAAAATTGTATTTTGACCAAGGAGTTTATTTCGTGAAATTTCCCTCTCTCACGACAAAACCTAGGCTCCCTACAGTTCCCAGTGGTGGTGCCGGCGGGATATACTTATGAAACTATCCAAAGTCAGTGTAGAATTGTAGGTGGTGAGGACTCCACCTTACCATCTATAAGTGGACTACACCTAGACCTAGTCGTTCCCGTCGTGGATGCTTTGGTAATTGGTACAAAGACGGACCTACTAGTCCGGGTAGCCCTCTTGTCCAACTCTAGTCTAAAGCGTTGTTTTTGGGACTGCAGACTTTCCTTCGGACTGCAATCTACTAAACTTATCCAAAATCTACGATAAGGGATGTCTTTAGTATAAGCCCTTCCATGTAATTTATAGTGTTTAGTATATATCTTCACCACCATTACCAGCATACCACCACTACCACTACCAGCGCCGCCACCACCACCACCACTATTCATCAAGGCGTATTTTTTTTACGTTCCAATATTAAGGCATAATTTTTTGTTATGTCCTACCTAGCTAGGCGTAATAAACCAATTTTTTGCGCACAAATAATCTGGACGTAACTAGTACATTTGGGACGTAAATTAGACAACGAAGGCGTATTAAAAATTAATTGGGACATAAATTGCGAAATTTACGCCTCAATTCACCCAACGTAAGCCTCAATTCCCATTTACGCCTCAAATATGCTACTTAAGCCTCAACTTTTTTGTGAGCAAAATGTCACTTTATTTACGTCTTGATTTCCAAGGCGTAAATTTTCTAGGGCAAAACCTACGTCTTGGTTCCAAGGCGTAAATTAATTTACGCCCCGGTCGATGATGAAAATCAAGGCGTAACCACTTATTTACGCCTCAATTCGCTTTGAAAACAAGGCGTAAATTCTTCTGTAACCGCAAAAAAATAACCCAATTCTTCGATTCTAACCTAAAAATGTAATGAAAACATGTGATGGGTTTTGTCCATCAACAACATAGATTGAGTAATATATTTGTTATAAGCTATGACAAAGGGATTTACAACGTTGGTTGTGGTGGTGGTGGTGGTGGTGGAGATGGTGTCGGCAGTAGTGGTGGTGGCGGTGAAAATATGGAGAGAAACTTACACTGTGTTGATTAATTCAAAGTTAAACATTAAATGAGTGGTGGTGGTGGTGCTGGTGGTGGTGGTGGTGGCGCTGGTAGTGGTGGTGAAAATAAGGAGTAATTAAGCATAATCAACACTTGATTAGTTCAAGTTTAATCACTAAATGAAAGTAAATACAAATTAATAAAAAATTGATAAAGGGTTTTTTATTTTATTTTTGTGGATAACTCTATTTTGTTTTGGACTGCAGTCCCAAAGGAAAGTCTGCGGTCCCAAAAACAACGCTTCTGTCTATGAGTATGGGCTTGGTTGACACAGTTCAAAAAACAAAATGAGATGAAGCCCAAGCTTTGGGTGCGTCCCTCCTCCTCTAACTAAGGGCTAAGGCAAACATTCCTTGCCAGTTGCCATGTTGTCGACAAGATTAACTAAGGCAAGTTTAGACGTGTAAGGCTGCGTTTGGCACCGATGGAATTCCAA
>JAJJMA010159611.1:0-10149 GCA_023529015.1 Papaver nudicaule | reverse complement strand
GTTGTGTTAGTGGCCAGTTATGCTGTATTGCATTGCTGAGTACAAGTTGAATTGTACATGGCTTTATTACTGGGCTAAATGTTTCACCATAGTCCACTCCTTCCTGCTGATGAAAACCCTTTGCTACCAAGCAAGATTTTTGTCGATTGATGTCTCCAACTTGCATTTGTTTGTCCCAAAACACCCATTTTGAGCCTACCACATTCATTCCTTCTTTATATGGAACTATAGTCCATGTTCCATTACGTATTAGAGCATTAATTTCAGCATTCATGGATGTTCGCCATTTTGGATCTTTGTATGCATCGGTATAACATGTTGGCTCCATTAGATCGGTCCCCTGCAAGGGATGCTAGGAATGGAAAATCTGGAATCCAGTAGTCATTACAGATATGAGTATTTTCTCATCTAAGGGATGAAGGCATTTCCCTAAGTATTTTGATTTAAGCATTTGAGCGCACAAGGCATTAGGATTGGTTAGCAAATTTCAGGCTATTCTTCCTAATTGGGCTTTGTTGTAGGTCGTGGAGATTCAGGTCCAGTATGATCTGGATTGTATTCCAGCAAAATTCAAAGACGACAAAATCGGATTTATACAGAGCACCGAATCAAACAAAACTTGCTTAAGAAATATCACAGTGCCGAAATTCATGAAGAAGCCGGTGTACATTTATTATGAGCTCGATAATTTCTACCAGAACCATCGTCGGTGTGTATCTGACATTTTTTTTTCTTGAATTCCTCCTTTAATTGTTATCGTCTTGTTCTTCTTTATTTCTCATTTTGGGTTTTATTCACTTTTTGATATAAAGAGGACTATCTACTAGTTAAGGTTGTGCATATGGGAAGATATAAATATACTGCATGTTGATCTACCAAACATATAACAACTAAAAGTTTGAGTTTTGACGAACACTTCCTTAAGTGGTTACAAGATAAATGTATCTGAAATAGCTAAAAGAGTTTACATGAAATATAAAGCATTGCATTTGTTGACGTTGCTTCTGAGTTTCTTCTTTTCCGCCTGACTTGCTTTTGCTAGTTGCATTCCTTCCGCTTTTTCCGTGCATTTAGCGTTGTGCCCACTGTGACTGAATAGTTTAAATTAAGTTGTTGTTTCACTTAGGTTGGTCTGGATGGATTATTAACAATTTTGTCACCTTGCTTTGCATAATATACCAAACAAGTGATTGCACAAAAGTTGGGAAAATCTATTGGTATTCTTGGGGTACTCCATGGATGCTCAAACCATGAGTTAATCTACCTCTCAACTGTAAAACTCTTCCTTGTAATCTGAAAAATGTTTAGTTTACTCTGCAGCTATGTTGAGAGCAGTAGTACCCAGCAATTATGGAGAAAAGAGTATGAGAATAAAACACGCTCATGTCGCCCGATAGACCTCACTCCTAATCGCACTAGCATCGTTCCCTGCGGTCTCAAAGCTTGGAGCTTGTTTAATGATACATATACATTTTTTGTGAATGACGGATTCTTGAATGTAAGTAAGGAAGGAATTGCGTGGAAAAGTGATAAAGGCAAGTTTGGGAAGGATGTGTTCCCAAAAAATTTCCAAGGTGGGGGCATGATTGGGGGCGCCAAACTCAATGCCAGTATTCCTGTAAGCAACATTTTCTTGCATATAGTATAGTCATATTTTTTTTCACTGGTTGCACTCTCTCTTTCTCTCTTAGCTTTTATTATATGATCCACACTAATCTCAAAAATTATCTTGCATGCAACAGTTAAGCGAGCAAGAAGATCTTCTTGTTTGGATGCGTACTGCTGCACTGCCACATTTCAGAAAACTCTACGGGAGGATTGAAATGGACCTTGCAGCTGATACGGAGATAACAGTTACAATACAGAACAACTACAATACCTATAGTTTTGGTGGGAAAAAGAAACTGGTGCTATCAACAACAAGTTGGATCGGCGGGAAAAACAACTTTCTTGGCATAGCAAGTTTGACACTTGGGGGAGTCTACTTATTCTTTGGATTCTGCTTCAGCATTATCTATATGGTCAAGCGAAGGTGAGTATTTGAAGATTTCTCATTTTTTCTAGAAAAATAAACTGCTGCTCGTCAAAGTTAGGTGTTGGTCAAGTTCCTGTTTGCCCGTGGAACCTTTTACATACATGATGACCATTACCCTTATTGGTATTCAGTTTATTCTTCATTTTTTTTTTATGCAAAACAAACCACAATTTGTTCATAAGTAGTAAGGGGTACATCTATGTCATCCTGAATTACAGTTCTAAATTCCTCAGGGATGACGTCCAAAAAAAACAAAATTGGGGATGTTACTCCTAGTTGATTTCGCCACAGAATCCGTTACCCCATTACAAGAACATAGTTGCATTTCGAATACGAAAAATTCCTAAGATGGACAGAATCACATGGGTAATTGTTGAACCAGCTGGAAATCCAATCAACAATATCAAAGCTGTCAGATTGCAGTTGTGTAAGATTGACATTAAGGGCCAGCCAGGTAACTCTGGAATGATCACAGTGAACTAAGAGATTTTCAAGATCCTCCTCAGAATTGTTGCATTAAGAACAGACCGTATCTATGTTATTTTTGGATTGAGCAATTCTAGATTTGGTAGGAACTGCACTTTTGAGACACTTCCATATGAAGAGTTCAACCTGATGAGGAGCAGAATTGCTCCATAGTTTTTCGACACAACCTTAGGTATAGTGGATTGATGCATGTTCTGAGAATAAACTGTAGTTAATGTTCAATAGGCGGATTTAACAGAAAATGTACCTATTCTTTCTGGTTATCAAATGAGAGTGTCTGTTCCTTATTGTGGGATATTCATCTTGAGAATAAGAGCAGCAATATCTTGAGGAAATAGAGCTTGAGTCAATGATCTGCAACATAGACATACCTTGCAGGTTCAGCAAATGAAAAATTTGGAGATGGAGGTTCAGAGAGAGTGGAGACACAGATATCATACCAAATCATAAGTCAGCTTCTATCTTCTTCCAGTGTTGAATCTTATCAACAGTGTCCTGTATTTGGGAGCTATGACTAGGTCTAGGATGATATGGAAGAGCTTAAAGTTCTACTAGCTTATTATTTAGTTTATTTATATTATGTTTAATTTCCCCAAAATGTAGCTTATTCCATCTCGAAAGATCGAATCTTGTGTCACTGAGTTTCTTGCCTACTCTATGACCTGGAGATCCTCTAATAGGTATATGCATCTGGCTCGGTGACAAGAAGGATCAGGCAATGATCTGATCCCATAAAGGGGAGATGATATAATCTGGAGTCCGGAAAGTGAATTTGCCAGTTAGAGTTGATAAGGGCTAAATCAAGTCATGATCTTTTCTTGCCATTACAGTTATTACCACTTGTCCAGGTATAGTTGTTGCTGATATCCAGTTTATTCTCTGCAGGGCGCCAGGGGATCCATCATATTTATCCTGGAACAGAAGGCATTGATCAAAGAGTTTGTTGTTGCTGGTTTGGTGATATTAGGGGTTTGGGTTCATTTTGTCACATAGATGCTGTTTATCATGAAAAACATCAAGAATTCCACTTCAGTGACGCTCATTATATTAGGGAATTGCTTTTATAACTTGGCCAACCTTGTTGATTGTGACACTCATTATATTAGTGAATTGCTTTTATAACTTGGCCAACTACGTTGTTTTCACTATTAAGCAGCTGCGGCTAATGAACTTTTTCTGCTCAACTTATAGAAGATGCTTGATAAAAAGTTGACTGTATATCTTGATTAAAACCTATAGATTAAATGTTCATCTTTGGCTGTTTCTGTTTAATCTAAATTGAGTGCATGTATAAATTTGGCTGTGACAGTAGCCATGTGTGTCAGGTGTGATGTTTGTGTTATAGACCGTAGAAGGGTAAGCTAGATGAGATCCTATCAAATTGGATAATTGAAATGATGACCTGCTTGTCCCAAGCCTCGTTTCCTATACCAAGTGTTTCTTAGACCAAGTGTATGCCGTATCTCTATAGCCATGGTCAAGAGTATACCTTGCTGTCTCTTTCTCTTGAACTTTGTAACTTACGAAGAGTGTCAAACAGATTGGAGAGCACTTTCTGACATTTTCAAGGCCTTTATTAATACCATGCCAGATCCATTTACCATTCTTTCCTTGAAAGCCCATGTAATAAAGAATTTGCCAGTTAGAGTTGATAAGGGCTAAATCAAGGCTTACTAAGCAATCTCCACGCCATTTCGCTTAGCTAGGGTCTCGCGAGTCTATCTATCTACAGCTATAGTTTCCGAAATAAGTCTTATCTGAACGTTTCCGGCAGACTCAATCAAGGATCTTCTATTCTTCAATCTATAGAAAAGTGATTCAGGGGCTTCGAAAAAAACTGAAGCCCCTGGATCACAGTTTCCCCGAAGTAATTTGGCTCTCCCCCTATGATTTTTTTTTTAATACCAAAACTACCCTTTTATGTTTTGTTAATCGGTGATTAACCAAATTGATAATCAGTGATTAACCAAAAGTATGATTAACAAACTTAAAAAAAAAACTTAAACAAAAACTGAAAATCAGTGAGAAGAAGAAGAAGAGAGAAAAAAAAAACCTAACTTTTTTTCTAAAAAACCCAAACTTGATTCACTCAACCAAAATGAGTGAATCAAGCGTCGAAATGGAGCTAGAAGTATCTCCTTCCATTGAGGCTAACTTCATTGAAAAACTAGGTCGCATTCACTCCATGAAAATCAAAATTCGTGAACCAGAAGTACTTACGGCTGACATCTGAAGAACAGCTAGCCGTAAGTTAGCCTGCCATTAAAGCTTCAGATGCAAGACGTAAGTCCATCTTAGTGGCCGTAACTTACTTACGGCTAATACCGATACTTGGCTTATCAGCCGTAAGTTCCTTTATACCAAAATTTTTGTGTCGCAAAATTACCAGCCGTAAGTAGAAGTTAACAGCCGTAAGTTTATTTACGGCTGAACTTGTATTTGGCTTAGTAGCCGTAACTTGACTTACGTCTGGAAAATTGTAGCCGTAACTTGACTTACGGCTGGTACCAGGGTATTTTCAGTAGCCGTAACTACTCCTGTAACTATAAAACAATGGTAATTTTTAACATACATAGATGCCTTACACCTATCAAACCCAAGTCATAACATAAGTAAACACCCTAGTTTTCATAACAAAACCACACATTCATCCATAAACAAAAGCATACCTAATATCCAAACAAGCTAAAATTAATTCCAGATTCATAACATAAGTTTTTCACTCATAATGGGCATAAGTTTTTCACTTATGAGCATGTTTTTTGCCTTTTCCAGCAACACCTTTTGCTCCAGCTCTACCCCCACGAGTGCGAGGACCATCACCACGACTAACTCTTGGTTCACCAATGTGAGGACCACCACCTCGAGTTCGACGTTGTTCAATAACCTCCTCTTCATCAATATATTCTTCTTCATCCGATACTGGAGGAGGCTGCCGAGAAGATGAGGATTCACGTGGCCTCTTGGTACCTCTCTCGAAGCCTTCAAAAAGCGCATCTCCTTGGGGTCCAAGGTCATGAATTCCTTGGATTTGGTTCTTGAGAACTTCCTGTTTACTTACACTCAAAGATTTGCCACTGGTGATGTGGGCGCACATGCTCGTTACCAACATTTGCACTCGTTTTTGCTGCAAATAACATAAGTAGGATTAGTTTAAGACCAATGAATCATAACTATGATGCATTTTATAGTGTGCTTACCCCAATTTTGGCCATTTTAGCCAACAACTCCAACGATTTCTTCCCCTTCCCTTGAACGGCCTTCTTGAGTTTGGCTTTCTCTTGTTCGATGATGCGGATTGCTTCCGGATCGCGGTTGATCACATAAGGATGACCCCACTTGTAGAACCATGGCAAATAATCCTCTGTGGCCTCTTTTGTGCCCAATGCAGGAATCAGCTCGCCCATTGGGATGTGGTATTGTGGTTGGTGACGATTGTTCCATACGTCCGTTGATGGAGTTGGAGAATAGACCGTCTTGATGTAGCTGTTATCAATTTTAGTACCATCCTCTATTGGTTGCAATTTGAAGTTCTCATGACAAACAACAGTCTGAACAAAACCAATTTGACGGAGACATCGCCTAGGATTAGTCATGACAAACCCATGAGGATGATAGATAGGCCCATTATAGTCAGCAAGTGGTGAAATATCACGTTTGTCTTCCCCCGTCTCCGGGTCTATACGCATGTATGGATCAAACACCACTTGGGATGCATCTAACTCGTCTAATTGTTCCCTCAACCACTCTATCTTCTGATGCTTCTTTCTTAGTTGGTTTTGTTCGAAAGGATACTTCATACCTGTTGGGCGATCGTCATTAGGATCCTCATCATCCTCATCGTCCTCATCATCCCCATCAACCTCAGGAACCTTGTCCTGCTTCCAGTATCGGTTCAATCTTGGGCGTATCTTAAGTGTTGGAAAATGGTCATAAAACCATGACTGAAATTGAAAACATAACGTTGGGTTACAAATCAAATGAAGATGAACATAACATATTACGATAAAATGAAGATGGAAAATCAAAAATTACCTGTAAAATACCAATATTTCCAGCAATGTTGCTAGCACCCGCCCTCGAGGCCTTTCTAAGACCGTCTAAAAGGAAGGCAAGGGTTGCCGAACCCCACGAATAGTCGTGGGTGCCCTCAATGGTCCTCAAAAACTGAAGGTAGCCAATATTCACCCGGTTTCCACTCTGGTCGGGGAAGAAAATGGTACCAAGTTGGTGCAACAAGAAAGCTCTGGCCACCTGCTTAGCCCTCTCATCAGAAAGGTTCATCTTGAGTGTACCCCCAAACTCAGGCCTCAACCTATCAAGCTTTACCTTTCGAACCGTCTTTTTGCATGCGGTTTTTCTTAGGTCTTCCTCACTCTGTCCTGAAGCAATCCAGAATTCCTCCTCACATTTGTCTTTGTTCCACCCAAGAGTGTCGAAACATAGTTCATGCAGTTTTGGCCAAGCCATCCTTTCAGTGTACCCTTCGCGAACCGCTTTGCCTTCACTTTGGAGGCCGGCAATGGACCACATATCGTCCAAGATGAGAGTCATCTCGCCGAATCCAAAATGAAAGGTGTCGGTTTCAGGACAGTATCTCTCTCTCAAAGCGACACTGATAATACTGTCATGGACAACTTGGGAATTCTGAATGCCAGGCCACAATGCTGAAGCCTGAACCAGAGCCTTAACCTTTGGTGATTCTTCATTAATGGACCAAATCCCGGCCTTTTGGTGCTTCAAAAGCTGAACTGCATCTTTATGATCCTAAATACAAAACGTTTAAATTTTAGATTTTGAAAGTAAGATTATAGTAAAGTGAGAAAAGTATTGATTCATACCACTTGCTTACAAACTTGTGCGGCCCACGAATGCTCGTAACCAATTAACACACTTGGATCCTCCGCCTCACCCCAAAGTCTGTCGTCTTCCTTTGGTCGTAAAAACCCGTCCTTTGGAATGTTTTGGTGTCTAGGTCCAGCTTTCTTTCTCTCCTTCCTTTCGTTTGGTGGCTGTTGAGACGAGCTAGCTTGTGCTACATGTTGAGACGAGCTTGCCTGTTCTTGATGTTGAGACGAGCTAGCTTGTGCTACATGTTGAGACGAGCTTGCCTGTTCTTGATGTTGAGACGAGCTACCTTGTGCTGGATGTTCAGGCGAGCTTGCTTGTGTCAATAACAGATTTGGTGGTGGTTCCTCAGAAACTACAGCATCATCAAGTGGTGGTTCACCGCTCCCACTTCCTCCCTCACCTACCTGGCCTACCCTTGCACCTCTGTTGCCAGCGTGCAAATTAACACCCCCACGAGCTGGGGGGGAAGCAACAGGGGTCAGGTCATTAGCTCCCTTTTTCTTCCGCCTGTGGTAAACATTTGGTGAACAACGACTGTTTGAAACAATAGAACCAAGGAAATAAATTACTACTTACGGCTACATAGGGGTTGAAGAAGCAAAACGTAACTCACCTACGGCTACAAATGCCCCTATCGAAAGTCGACGTAAGTAACTTACGGCTGAAAATTATAAGCAATTAGTAGCCGTAACTAGTTGACATTTGGTATCCAAAAGTTACAGGAGTACTTACGGCTGCTAAGGCAAAAACTTTTGGCGCCGTAAGTATACTTACGGCTGCTAATTACCACTTACGGCTACTAACTCTGCGATACAACTTTGGTTCACTAAAGAAACTTACGGCTACAAACGTGAAAACCTAAGTAGCCGTAACTAACACTGTAACCGCAAATTTGCCCTAGTTACATTTCGAAAAATAAATCTAAGAAATAAAAACTGAAATTGGAGAGATGGGTATTCAATTCTTACCTGTGGGAGACCATTTCGGGGTTGGATTGAATTATTTGTGGCGGTTGGAGTGGATTTGGTAATAGTTCCGGTGGGTTTTCGGAGAAAACCGCTCTCGGACGAGTGGGTTGTTCTTCCCCCTCCTTTGGTTTTGAGTTCTTCGTCATGCTTTTATAGAATTTAATCGCCGATGAAAGTTTTCGTAATCGCCAATTAAGCGAGACGAGGAAATAGAAGAGAAGAAGAGAAAAAGAGAAAGGAGGCGTAGAAGAAGAAGAAGAAAGAAGAAGAAGAGAAAAGAAAGAGAAGCCCCTTTCTTTGGCTTTTTATTTTGTGTTTTTATTGCACACGTGTGTTCCGCACATGTGGCCAATTGGGGTGCAAAAAGAGAGCATGGGTTGTTTCTGCGGGTGTAAATAGTAAATACAACATAACTACTAATTTTAAAATATAGATGATACAACTACTAATATTCAACCATTAAAACACATAATTGGTTCACCCATAGATGTTTAGGTTTACACATAACATAAAAGAAGAACCGTACTCAACACATAATGAAAATCAACTAACATTTCCAGTTCCAAACCATGTTCGGCTGCGGATTAGTTCAAAGCTCGGTCCGCCATTCGCCTCGACAAGTGGACGAAGACGTTCTACAGCAACACAAATTCTATTGCGACAAGGAACGTCGTCCACCTCACCAACTCTCTTGCGTCGAAGATTACGGATTGGTCGCTCATTAAGGTCACAAGTGCAAGGGATATAGCTGGGGCCAGGATCAGGGTCATCACCCAATAGTGGTAGAATATTACGAATTGGTGATCTTATGGCAGGAAGATACTCCCTTTCTGCACCTTCTTGTGGAAGTTCCTCAATAACTTGGCTAGTTTCATTTGGTTCAATCACAACACTGGATTCAGGAATCTGTACTTGCATTATTTCAGTTGGTGCAGCCACGGCACTTGAGTCTGGTTCTCTGAAGCGCAAAATATGGCAGACAAATGTGAGAAAATTGGTTGTCAGTGTAACTTACGGCTACTAAGCCAAATAGATATGCAGCCGTAACTAAACTTACGGCTTATAAGGTTGCACTTACGGCCTGTAACTTTGCGACAAAATTTTTTTTATTTACAGAAACTTACGGCTAGTAACTAATGTATCGGTATTAGCCGTAAGTAAGTTACGGCTAGTAAACTGAACTTACGGCTTCGATCTGGAGCTTTAATGGCTTACCTAACAAGCTACTTACGGCTAGCTGTTCTTCAGATGCGAGACGTAAGTAGGACTTACGGCTCTAATAGCCAGCCGTAAGTAGTTCTGAAACTCGTTTTTCGATTTTCATGGAGTGAATCTTACCTAGTTTTAGCACCAAAATCAATAACAAAAGAGTGGGTTTGGATGCTTACCTTTGCTGCTCCATTGTTGCATCAGTTTTGGTTCCATCCATGATCAAAAACTCGAAAATGAGAAATGTGGAGAGGAAATGGGGAAGAAAAGAGAGGTAAGAGAGGAGAAGAGAGGGGAGAAATTTTGATGTTTTGATTGTTATGTTTTGATTTTTTTTTTTGTGTGGGATATAAGTATTTATGTTTGTAATTAGGGTGGGGTAAATTTGGGTAAAAATTAGTATAAATTAGTATAAGGTTAAGTTAGTCATTTCACGTTTTTTTTACACCCCCTTATAATTCGTGGGGACATTTGAAGTAAATAGTGCAGGGGCTTCAAAAAATTTCAAAAAACTGAAGCCCCTGAATCACTTATCAATCTATATTTGAAGATTTTTTTTTCTTTACCAAATAAAAATTAATTTCCTCGATATAGCCGATC
>JAJJMA010159600.1:0-14143 GCA_023529015.1 Papaver nudicaule | reverse complement strand
CGCACATATAGGTGCCTATATACAGAACAAGGCTTCTAGTAACTTTATTGAAAAATAACTTTAATCGACTAGTATATACAATCGCTCTTAAAACCTAAGTCGGCTCCCAAACTCAGAAAATGGAATCGGGTAAATCAAGATTGCTGCAGCTTGATTTAAGAGAAATCTTCTTTGATCATTTATCAGTTTGTTCAATAGACGAGTGTAAGTCTGGAAGGATTAAGAAACTTGATGCGGATTCCTGAAGATGGTTCGATGGGGATAAGAATCCTCAAGATCTCACCTACGGTGACTTTTATTTGCGGATACGAAGACGTTCATGAATTTAGGTAAGAAGATTTTGCTCTTTCTGTTGTTTTTTGGTATTGCTTATGAAAATTATTATCATCAATCGATGCTAATCACCGTTAGAAACAAGAAAATTATTTATTTGACCCTAATAATTTCAGTCTTTATTATAAAATTTCTGGGGTTTTTCTAATAATATTTGACCCTAGAAGATAGCTTTTATTAATCATCAAATGAAAGAAGCTTACAAGAGTTGGATTGTAGCCTGGCAACAAGCTGAGCTCCAATCCCTTTTTGAAGTACAACTCCTATCCTATATGGAAAAGAAAATCTCCCACAGTGACGCTTGCATCATGACTAACCATATAGTTGTGCAATCTCTTCAGGAACTCCACGGTGTCACTACCAACTCCCCTATAGTGGGAAAAGCCAGTACTCCACGGCCAAATTCCTGAATAGTACATTTATCTAAATACTTGTCTTTTTTTGCGAACGACAGCGTCCTCAGTTGCCTTGCCGGGAACAAAGGTGCGCACCCCAACGCCTGTAAAAGGTGAAACAACTGTGATATTCATACACACATCATGTTCATTATCCCAGTTATACACCAAGACATCTGCAGGTCTCAAAGCTAATCCGGTATCTGAAAGGAATCCCAAATCAACCTCTTTCCTAGTTGGGGCACCCGCACGATAACAAATATCAGCAAAGGTATCACGAACCAGGTCATGTTTATACTTGAGACCAATGCCACTTGAGCAATGCAAGGCATGGTCCCCAAAAATATCCATCTCCCTACCACAACGTGGTAGCTCTGAAATAGCCTATAACGCAAGATAGCTCACCTTCCTTGAAGAGAGGGATCCCAAGCCTATAACGCAAGATAGCTCTGAAATGTCGAGACCCAAGTTTCTGATTAAGCCCGGCAATCGGAATGGCCAACAAATAATCTTGTGCATGCTTGATCATGTTGCTCTGTTACAGGGCTGAATCCCGCTCCGTTATAACAAATCGGTTAGGTACAAAACACTACAAAACAAAAAATAAATCGAATGATGGTCCTGAAAAAGCGTCGGGATCAGATGAGCAAGACACTACAAAGACAGGTATAACTATTTGCAACTAGATTTGGACTTTTTTGTTTTGTTTTTGTAGTGTCTTATAGTTGTCCATATTGTCTTCACTTCTATTTTTTGTAGTCATTTTTTTTTTTTTTTGCTTTTTGTTTTGTAGTGTTTTATAGTGTTCATAAATTCTTCACTTCTAATTGTATTTGTTTTCTACTGATTTCAGATAATCAAACAAATGACGGATCTGAAGAACCGTCAGGATCAGATGAGCAAGACACTATAAAGATAGGTATAACTATTTGGATTTGGTTTTATTTGTTTTTTTTTTGTAGTGTCTTATTGTTGTCCACATTGTCTTCACTTCTATTTTTTGTAGTGTCATATAGTTGTTTTTTTTTTTTTTTGCTTTTACTTTTTGTTTTGTAGTGTTTTATAGTGTTCATATTTGCTTCACGTCTAATTGTATTTGTTTGTTACTGATTTCAGATAATCAAACGAATGATGGATCTGAAGAAACGTTGGGATCAGATGAGCAAGATACTACAAAGACAGGTATAACAAGTTTTTCAACTATTTTTTGTGTGGTAATTGAAGTGTTCATACTTTCTTTGCATTTTTTTTTTTTTTGTAATGTTCATAATGTCTTCACATATAGATTTCTTAAACTTCATTTTGTTGTTCGTATTTTCTTCACATGGATTTAACCCCAAGTGCGTACTAAATAAGACACCCTAGGGATTGATTTCATTACAGTGTATGGGATGTTGTTGAGGTGCTCTAGGACCAGACCCCATTTAGAGGAGTGTCATGAGTTGTCAAAGAGGATATGGGGTGCTGATGCTCAACTAAAAGATGGTGATGATGAAACAGCTGCTGTGGGTGATTCTGCAGTCCGAAAGAGTAAGAACAGGAAGAAGCAAAGAGCTAGTAGTGCTACAATTGGTCATTGAAGACGAATCAGAATCCTGGCCCAAGTGTGTACTAAAATCAGACACACTAGGGATAGATTTCAAAACAGTGAATCGGATGAGAAGAATGGTTGTTTTTCGAGGTTCTGCAAGCTTTCAAGAACTACTACAAACACATGGTAATCTGATCTTTCTCTTTCAATTTGTCACTTGATTTATATTTTATAGCATTCGAGTTTACCAAATCTTTTAAGTAATTTCTAGTCTTGATACTTGGATAGGTTACATTGGTTAATTGTATTTTATCTTTATGCTTAAACTTTCAAGTTACTGAATTCTTTTCTCTAGATTGATGTAATGTTTAGTCTTGATTCTTGAATAGGTCACATGTTAAGTTTAGCACAATAATACTGCAACGTTAGGTCATTCTCTTTTTCTTCTGTGGGACATCTGTGCAAAGGAGGTTTCATTCTTAAGTTAGTTAAGTTCGGATGTTGTACTGTTAGGGCTGTGTGATGGTGATGGGTGCTTTGGTGGTGTTGGTAGCTGGTTCATACAGGCTTAAATGTATGGAAGTTTTATGAATCCGCACAGAACAAGGTATGCTTAATTAGAACATTGTAACCCCAGTTTAGTAGTAATCACTTTGGCTATTTTCCAGGGATACTATGGAAGTTGTGCGGCCTGCCTAAAATACCACTACAAACACCCAGTACCGCCCATGTGGTAGTGGTGGTTTACTCAGACCCCAAATTTTGTGGAAAATGTACAGTATTATTCGTAAACCATAGTGGATATGACTTGTGAACATCGCAAAGATATGACCATTGATAGATTCCACAAGCCTTTAATGTTTGTCGAATGTTCATTTCCCTTTGCCTGAACTGATTAGGTCGATCCAGTTCATTGGTTGTTCATTGGTCTCTTATAATTACGTGTTTTGAAAAAATTATCACAAAATTATTTATTAGTTTGCAACTTTATTGCTGGGTTTAGCTGTGTGGTATTGATAAAGTGGATTTTGTATGTTCTTTGTAAACTTACAAACTATGAATGTTTTTTCAGGTGGAAACGATACCAAATCGTTTTACATCCGTTCAACATTATCTTGGATCTTATACTATGCTGTTGCTGTTGCACGGAGGTTTGTTCGCAAAGGGAGTTTATGTCAGGTTATCTTATGCAGAAGGAATCTCAGTAAGGAGACAAAGAGCTATTGAGAACATGAGGTTTTACTAATTTTATCCGCTTAAATTCCAGATATTCCAGATGTATCAGATTGCAAAGCTCCGACTGAATCAAATTAAAATGTAATTTAATACCATACTGTATAGTTTTTAAATTTGATCGTTAGTTTCTGACATCATAAAACTGCCTCGCCCAAGTTCTACTTCTGGCCAAATTTCATGCCAAATTTGGCTGGACGAACATTACAAATGCGCCTGACGCAGCGAAGGTTATTACTATGCTCGACTCCAGGCGGAGTTATAAAGCCAAAAGCCAATAGCATAGGTTTTTGGCATTCATGACTGTGTAACCCAACATTCATTATCTTCTTGCCCGTTGTTGTTGCTGCTGCCTTGTCCTTGTTGGCCACTCTCCAGACCTGCCTCTTTTTTAGAATTTCCAGCAGCAAACAGAAATAGACGGAAAAGATCACCGCCTTTTACCAACTCATCGTACTTTTTCATCATAATTCGAACGTCTTCGTCGGTACTTACTGATACTAAATCTTCATCGATGCTTACTGAGATTAAAAGATCTTCGTTCGGCGGCTGATACTTGATTGATCTGATACCAGCATTGCTGCCATAATGTATTGAGATTCTATCGAGCAGGCCAGCGAAAGTTATACCACGATGAACAAGCACTTTTCTAGTATCACCTTTCACTGCCATATACCGATGTTGGTTATTAGCACCAAGTTTTGAAACAATCTCACCCCCAAGATTGCACATTAATTTGACGTCTGAAATAGCTCTCCGAATCTCATCCAGACGTGACGATCCGTTATTTTTATCAAATAGAAACAGATGAAGAACAGAACTAGGGCCGCTGCTGCCTTGTACCAAAGCCTCGTCGTGTTCCTCCATCATATATTCAACGTCTTCATCATTAACCACACACACTAAAGTATCCAGATCCTCCTCATGCAGCTTATATTTGATTGTGATATCATCATCTGCCATATCTGAAACTTCTGAGACCTTGTTGAGTAAGCCTGAAACTGTTATAGCACGATCAACAGACACAGTTTGTGTATCACCACCTTTGTATTTAAGCTGACGATTTTCATTAGGTCTCGGAAGAATCAGACCACCGAAGCTGCACATGAATGTTACAGCACCTCTTTGGACCTGCTTATCCTTGTGTAACTCTGCATGGGCACCCTTATAAATAATAATCTCTTCTTCTTCTTCTTCATCGGTGACGCATCTTGTTTTATCAGAAGAAGACATCTTCTTTTCTTTCTTCTGATCTCTTCTTCTTCTTAAGCAGTACTCGGGTTTGTTTAGTTATTCTCGTCTTATTAAACACTGATATATTTAATATATGCATTCCTACAGGTTTTATTAAGCTTAGGATTCCTACTCCAACTAAGAATTGGATT
This sequence comes from Papaver nudicaule, assembly GCA_023529015.1. Classification (NCBI taxonomy): domain Eukaryota; kingdom Viridiplantae; phylum Streptophyta; class Magnoliopsida; order Ranunculales; family Papaveraceae; genus Papaver; species Papaver nudicaule. Next base: position 9,266 of record JAJJMA010159600.1, on the reverse strand, counting down.
TCAGATAGATAGGTTTCCAAGTTTTGCATCCATGCGTAATGCAAAAGAAGCTTCAGTCTTCTCAAAATCCACTGCTGGAACCAAAATAAGGCTCGCCACCAGAAACCTCGCACCAAAATCCAGGTTTATTATCACCGACACAGGCTCTCACCGTTCACCGCTCTGGCAGATATTTTAAGTTTAAGCGGTGGTGGGGAAAAAATAAAAATATAAATAAAAAAGGATTTGCGCTAGAAACAGGGATTAAACCTGTGACCTTGTGGTTAACAGCCACACGCTCTAACCAGCTGAGCTATTCCAGCTTCTGATAACTTATATCATTAAGATATCGATATAAAATCCACGAACTAAGATTCCCATGTTTCAGTCAATGGACTTAACAGTGATACTGATAGTACTGTTTTTTTCTGCTGCTCGTAAAGGGCGATATTGTTTTCGTGGTCAATCCTAATTAAAGGTTCTTCTCCTCCATCTCTTTACTCTCTGTGTGCTACCATTTCTATTATTGTTTTGGAAATTTGTATTGATTGAATTGGGATTGTAGTTTCTTTAATGGAAGAAACTTTATCATCATCGAAATGTAAGTTTCTTATCATTTGGGATTCAGAAATTTCAGTTTTTAATCAATTTGGTTTTTTGTTCAAATTTAATTGTAATTTTCGTTTTAAAATACTGAATTTGGGTTTAAGGCTTTAAATCTGTAACATCAAATTAGTTTGAAATTCGGGTTCAATCAGGATGAATATCATTTCATTAGCCTGAATAAATATAACTAGGGTGAGTTTTTGATTTGTGAATGGAGAAGACGTAATTAGCTTACATTTTCTGATGGTTAGGTGAAGGAATTATATTGTAGGTTTTCGACAAAAGTATCCAGATCCTCCTCATTCAGCTTATATTTGATTGTGATATCATCATCTGCCATACCTGAAGCTGACGATTGTGATATCATCATCTGCCATACCTGAAGCTGACGATTTTCATTATGTCTCGGAAGAATCAGACCACCGAAGCTGCACATGAATGTTACAGACACAGGCTCTCACCGTTCACCGCTCTGGCAGATATTTTAAGTTTAAGCGGAAACAGGGATTGAACCTGTGACCTTGTGGTTAACAGCCACACGCTCTAACCAGCTGAGCTATTCCAGCTTCTGTTAAATTATATCATTAAGATATCAATATAAACAATCCACGAACTATAATCTCGTTCCTAATTAAAGGTTCTTCTCCTCCGTCTCTTTACTCTCTGTGTGCTACCATTACTATTATTCTCTTGGAAATTTGTATTGATTGAATTGGGATTGTAGGTGCTAATTGAAGAACCAGAACTGCTGGTAGAGAATGGAAGAAACTTTATCATCATCGAAATGTAAGTTTCTTATCATTTGGGATTCAGAAATTTCAGTTTTTAATCAATTTGGTTTTTTGTTCAAATTTAATTGTAATTTTCGTTTTAAAATACTGAATTTGGGTTTAAGGCTTTAAATCTGTAACATCAAATTAGTTTGAAATTCGGGTTCAATCAGGATGTATTTCATTTCATTAGCCTGAATACATAACTAGGGTGAGTTTTTGATTTGTGAATGGAGACGACGTAATTAGCTTACATTTTCAGATGGTTAGGTGAAGGAATTATATTGTAGGTTTTCGACAAAAGAACCTGCTGCTGTTATACTTTGGTTGTTTCGTTGAGTGAGTATTGCATTTTAACTCCTTTTAAGCAATGTCTATTTCTTTGAGCAGATTTGTTAATGTTTGACCTACTCATGCCATTGACATTACTAATTGATTTCGACCAGCACCAAATTGAGACCGAAAACTAGTCTGTAGATGCAACCAAATCTCCCTTTAATCCATAAACATCACCAACAATTTCTTCAGAAACCTGGGCACAAGATTTATCGAGCTGCTGTGTCATTGGTTCAGTACCACTCACTTTGGCAGTACAACAGATTGGGGTGGGATTCGAAGAAATCCAATGCATAAGATTTATCCATCATGAGCAGTGTGAAACCATCAACAAGAAGAAATCAAAAGGTTCTTAAGGCGATTGAATCCGTCATGCGGAGTCCTTGAAATTCAATACAAAATGGTTTAAGAACCATTGGATATCTTAACAACCATTTTATATTGAATTTCAAGGACTCTGCATCTAGGAATTTTGTTTCCCATTTGTCCAGCAACTCTATAGTCAGTTAGTTCCTAACCTCGCAGTGAGATTTGTTTTTTCGACTTCTCTGAGCTATAATTTGAGATACTAGGAATGATCTGCAGAACTGTTTTTTGTTAATCTCTTTTTATTAGGGGTTTTGTTGCATTGCATTGTTGGTAGGCTATATGGGAGGAAGCTGATGCTGAGGTTCAGTTGGAGACGATGATGGTACTCTTTACGAGGTTTGTGTCGTTTATCTTCTTCTTCTTCTGTGTGTTATCACAATGTGTTGTGTGATACTGAGTTGTTTCTTAATTTTTGTTGTGATGGTACAATCAACTATGTCGTGGACTTGGTCATAATGATAGGAAACATAAAGAAAATTCTAGACATCTTAGTTCGGATCATATAACTTTGGCTTGAATTGACAGGTTCTAAATGGCTTCTTCTGGTCAGAGTAATCTGTTTCAACTCATGACGAGGGGGAATAGTTATATAACTGCCCTTGGGTAACTGATGACTGATATAGTTTTTTTCGTGGCATATTACTTATACCCATATATATAAGTCATCAAATTACAGAATCCAGTGTACACCAGTGAGCCTATAGGCTCTTCTATAAAATCCTAAAAATAACTTGTATCAAATAAAGCAAATTTCTACTTTCTAACTCCATAAATCAGTGAGTCGTCTTATTTTGAGATTCAGTTATATAATTCTGTATAGACTATGGAATCTGGTTCAACGTAGTTTAAGAGAATAAGAGGTCATTCGTATAGTTCCAAAAAGAAAAGAAGAGTTCTTATGTAGCCAGTCCTATGCTTTATAGGTTATTCCACTAGGTACTGGATCTGATTTTGCCAGAATGTTTGGCTGATTAGTTGTTGCTTCTCCCACATTCCTTCATTTGGTATGATCTTTGGATGATTAATTGTTTGCCCTTGTTCATTGAGTGATAACCATCTTTATGATTTGCTTTATCAGGAAAATGACCCACAGGAAGCCGTGGAACATATATCTAGAGGTATTTTATCTTTCACCTTCTCTGTTCTAATGCTTTAACAAAGTTGCAGAAGCTTTTCTATGGTAACAATTATGTGCGTTCATTCTTGACCAAGAAAAATGTACTACAAGCTTTCCTAAAGAATCTTTATCCATATTTTGATGTTACCTGTTTCACCTTTATAGATATCGGGGCTATTAGTGGTGAAAATGGAGAACCTCATTACTTCCTAAAATATTGTTGGCATTCACCTGTGAGGCTATCTACCTGAAATAAATTCTTATTCAAGTTGGGCAAGTATTTCCTGAACACCTCACCCAGTGTTTTGTGGAAGTCTGTAGCAGTGCAAAGGCCAGATTTTATGCATTGAGGTATAAGCAATTTGGGAACCTTTGTTATGTTATTGTTGCATTGAGGGCTTCATGGGGCTCTAAAATCATGAGGGATCAGGATCAAGGTAAGTGCATGATGCACTGAAATTAGCTATTCACACATGGAACTTTCTGGTGCTTTAATGCCCTGTTTTAACTTCGAGATTTTATCGAATTCAATAAACGCTTTAGATATTATAGGTCAATAGGGACAACTGGGAATCAATTCCTCAAGTAACAGCCCTCTGCATAGGAAATGCAATGCCTGATTACGATATAGAAGAATTGGAGACTTAAACCGGAAAATTTTCATGCTGGGAGTTTCCTGCGGCTGTTTATGAATACACTGTATAAACAATAGCTTCTATTTCCTCTGGAATCTGGTTCGACTGTCGATGGATTTACAAAGGGGATGGCAGTCACGGTACCCATTTTTCTTATTTATTCCTGGTTAATTTCGAAGCAATGATGTGTTTTCAACAAACATTTAAAACCTCGGTCCAGCTTCCTCTTAGAGTTTTGTAAAACAAAACTGCATCAATAGAGTTGAGATTTGAACCTCAAAGACTTAATATTTCATAATATTGTTAGAGGAAGTTTTTGAGTCCAGTAATTCAGGACTTCATATTTCATAATATCATTGTAAGTAATAACAAGGTACGCTGTTTTTTTTTTCCAGTTTTGGGCTGCAATGAGGCTGTATAGCTGAATCATTTCAACGCATGAATTTTCCTTTACGGCACACAGACACACAGTTGTACAGAGGTCAGGGAGACAGTAGGTGATGCTACAACAGACTTAAGAAGCAGAAGCTGCAACAGGCCCACTATGGATCAAATTTATGAAGGCACCCTCAGTAAAATTACCAGCACACACACGGGTGCCTACATAGAAAACATGGGTTTCAAGTAAAATGACCGACAAGGGTTTATCTGTATAAATTTGCTCTTTGACCTAAATCGATAAAACCTAAGTCGGCTCTCAAATCCTCTCCTCTCAAACTCAGAAAATACAGCGGATATGGAATTGTGTAAATCAAGATTTCTGCCGCTTGATAGAAGAAAGATCTTCTTCCATCGTTTATCAATCTGTTCAACAGATTATCAGTGTAAGTCTGGAAGGATTAAGAAACTAGGTGAGATGGATCGGAACGAAGTTCGACTGCAGCTATTGAGGAATTGCAGCGACTAACAGTCGGGGAAAACAATACAGAAGAGGATTCTCAAAACCCCATCGGTTTCCCCTACTCTCAAAGCTGCCGAGAAACGGAGTGAAGCATATAGAAGAAAAACAACTAACAGCACATGGAAACCTCCAGTTTCTCAGAGGAACATTACCAAAGATCCTTGGACTCCTTAACAGGACCTCAGACGATCAGGTTTGTGCTTCTTCATTAAGTTCAATTTTATGGATTGTGTGGTTCTGTTCCTTGTCAGTCTGAATTCATTACTTAACCTGATGGATTTTATGTTTGCTCTAGGTAAGAAACTATCAGATATTTATAAATACACTGCACTGATATCGATTTAATTTCAGGACAACTGTATCTGTATGTTGTGTTGTTGTAATAGTTAGTAGATGAACATAGTAGTATCATATAACTTCTTGTGTTTGTATTTCATTGAGTAAACCTGAAAAATGTTTCAATCTGTAGGAGTCGTTGTGAAGATGGAAGTGCAAAAACTGAACACACGGATCATGATCATATTGGGCTCGAGCCTAAGGAGGAGCAACCTACCCCCATGTGAGACTTAATCTGTTTATAGTATCTTTTTTTGTTTGTTTTACAAGTCATAAAATGTGTTTTCTGTTGTTTCCAGTTTTCACAGTAGCTTTTGTTTATTTGTATATCAGTCCATCTAAAGATTCACCCATTCCATCTTTGTTTTCTCTCCCTGTTTTGGGTTTCTGTGTTAGAGTTAACTTGTATGTGTCTCACTCATTCATGGTTATGCTGATACTTGTCATGTATCTGGTTCTTCTCGCAGTGAAGCTTCTTTTGACCCGTATGAAGTTCTCAAGGATTTGTATGATGAAGCTGGAGAAGGATCACGTCAGGAGGAGAACAAGATCATGAAAAGCAGCTGCAGCAAAAAAAGAGAACAAGATGAAGATATGGAGTGCTGAAGAAAATGAAGGAGGTGTGGGTCTAAAGCTCAACATGCCTGGATTTGGAAAAGATGATGTTCAAGCTTCTCTGGAAGAGAAGACTCTTTTTATCAAAGGCAAAGAAGAAAATGCTGTGAAACTCATCAGTTTCGAACTGGATCTTGGTTTCTTCAAGGCTAATGAAATGAAGGCTGAGATGAAGAATGGTGTTCTTCATTCCCAATATCATAGAGGAGAAAAAGGAGAAGAATGTTGTTCAAGTTCAGGTTGAGTGGTACTACTATTAATCAGTAGAAATTAATGGAAGGTGGGTTTGTCTTTGGTTTTCAGTTCCTGCTTTGTCTTTTGAATATTTCTGTTTAGTTTTTCTTTTCTTTTAGATGATTTCAGTTGGTACTAGCTAGGGTTCTACATTAGTTTTACTTTGTTGGTTTTGTTAATCTTTTGATCAGTTGCGTGTAATGGAATCGTGAAAAAAATGTTATCATCTATCTGCACAAAGCTGATTGTTTCTCACGTTTTCTTAGTTAGTTTGTGTTGATTTACTAAATCATGTATGTATCTGTTCAACAGATTATGGGTGTAAGTCTCGAAAGATTAACAAACTTGATGAGAAGGATCGGAACGAAAAGGAATCGAAAAGAACCATTGTTTCGATTGTCATTTCTTCCAAGGAGCTTCAAGCTTCTTCACTACAGCGTTCCAGGAAGACAAGAACTTATGCATTGTTGGAGAAACTCTGTTGAAGGAAGCTTTGGCTTTGCTTGGAGATTCCACACAGGTACCACAACTTAGCTCTTGCTTCGTCTTTATTATTGGGTTGCTTATGAAAAGCAATCTTATATCTGGAATTTTGCTGCAGTTCCCGGAACTTGAAAACACAAGAAAGTTACAAGAGGCAGTCTGAGCTTTGCTTGCAATGAGTGAACCTGGTTTAGGAAAAGCACACTCGGGTACTTTTGAATGCATTCTAAGGGTCGCGATGAGGTAATTGCTAATGAATACTGTGTATTTAGTATTCACCATATTAGTTGTCTTTCTTATGTTTGCTCTACGTAAGAAACGATTAGTTGTCTTACTTATGTTTGCTCTAGGTAAGAAACTAATAGATGGTTAAACTTGTCCTGGTCTATTTATGAACATTTTGCCGGGATATCTCCAGTAGGAGTTTAGGGATTTAATTCAGAACAACTGTATTTTGTGTTGTTTTGATTGAAATTATTTATTAGTGTTTTTCTAAAAGTTAGTAGATGAAAATAGTAGGATAGTATCATATAACTTATGTGTGTTTTTAACTGAGTAAACCTAAAATATGTTTCAGTTGGTAAAGACTTTGTTAAGTTATCATTACACCAGCATTCAGCCAAGATCTTTGTTTTCTCTCGATGTTTTGGGTTCTGTGTAGAGTTAACTTGTTTGCGTCTCGTTCATTCATAGTTTAGTTCTCCAGTATATAGTGGCAAATGAATGTCCTCCCTGGATTGAACCACCTGCATAAAAGGAATACAAAATAATCAAATTAAAAATAGTTTGAACCGTGCTGAAATAAACAGACTCAGAAAATCCGTGCGGTTCACTGTGTGAATGTAAACTAGTCATTATGTGTCTAGCACCTCATTGGCCTTCGGTCCTCTTTACATGTTTGGATCTATTGCAGTTTTATTGGATAGGTATGCTTAGAATCAAAACACCAGTTAAAGTATGTAAAAGAATTTTATTACAAAATGGTGCTTTGAAATTATCAATTGGTAAGTTCCCGCTGTAGATAAGTACTGATAATGGTCGTGTCATGGAAAGTTTCTGCCATGCAAGTTATTAACAAGTGGCAGAATAGGTGCATTTTGGTGTTCCAAAATGATAACATTTACTTCTTGGTATGATGATTAGATAAAAGATGAGATCTGTACTATACAAGAACTGCATTATTTCTATTCCCTACTGGGGTTTCTTTACTTTGTTGTTCTGAATAAAATCAATTAGTAGTGTTGTAAAAGTTAGTAGATGAACTGAGTTTAGGATACTATCCAAAACACCGGCACTTGGCCAAGAATGTTTGTTTTCACTCACTATCTTGGTTTTGTGTTGGGGTCAACTTAGTTTCAAATTTTACATTACTTCGTAATTTGTTAACTTGCATTTTACCTTTTTAAATGACAGAAAAAATCTTGCAGAGGAAGTGATGCTGCGGTTGCAACAGAAATCTTACCATGGTCCTTTGAAGAAAAAGAAATCCACAATCCCCTACTTTCTAACAAGTTGGAGATAGTGCTTGAGCTACTGAAGCAGATTGGTTTAAGGTATAAAGAGGCAAAACAGAAAACTTCTAATTCTAGAAACTGAAACAACCACGCGTATGCCCTGGAGAATCCACCCTTGATTAAGTAATGGTGAGACTGAGAGCTGGAGGAGATGTGTATATGTTATCTATGATCTCCCTTAATCATTCTTGTTCCTTAAAATAACCTTTTAATTTCGGGGAAAAATTTTTGATAAGAAACTTTACCGGAAAACAACAGGTCCTTTGTGCATGGTTTAATTTGATCATCTGACGGGTCTAATTCCTTCAAACCCCATGCTATATTAATTTGATTTGGGTTTTCGAATTTCAATAAATTTGACAAGAAATCAGTAGAAAAAATGAGTTATAGTTAGCGAAAATGATTAATTGACCGTGGGCTAATAGCCCACGGTCCGTCCCTCTTCCAAAAGTAGAGAGGGGGAGGAGGGACCCACAAACCCGCACCCCCCCACTGCAGCGTTTCAGGAAGAGACGAACTTAGGCATTGTTGTAGAAAGTCTGTTGAAGGAAGGTTTAGCTTTGGTTGGAGATTCCACACAGGTACCACAACTTAGCTCTTGCTTCGTCTTTATTATTGTGTTTCTTTTGAAAAACCAATCTGATATTTGGAATCTTGCTGCAGTTCCCAGGACTAGAAAACACGAGAAGGTTATAGGAGGCATTCTGAGCTTTGCTCGCAACGAGTGAACCTGGTTCAGAAAAAAGCACCACTGTGGTACTTTTGAATACATTCTGAGGGTCGCTATGAGGTAATTGCTAATGATCTAGTTAAATGCTTTTTGCTATTGAAGACTAGCAGTTTTTGGTTTATGTCAGTAGATATTTGTTTATTAAACCTTTGGAGTAGAGTGTTGGTCCTCTAATGTCCTCTAATAAAGGGCTCAAACTGAATACTGTGTATTCACCATAATAATAGTCTTACTTAACCTGATGGATTTTATGTTTGCTCTAGGTAAGGAACTAATAGATGGTTAAACTTGTCATGCTCTATTTTTGAATTTTTTAATGAGATTATTTGGTAGTGTTTAGTAGATGAACATAGTAGGATAGTATCATATAACTTCTTGTGTCTGTTTTTAACTGAGTAAACCTAAAATATGTTTCCGTTAGTAAAGCCTTTGTAAAGTTAAATCATTACACCAGCATTCAGCCAAGATCTTTGTTTTCTTTCGCTGTTTTGGGTTCTGTGTAGAGTCAACTTGTTTGCGTCTCGTTCATTCATAGTTCTCCAGTATATAATGGCCAAATGTTGAAGAATGTTCTCCCTGGAGTACATGAGTCTAATATTCTCGTCTTGACTGCAAGAATGTAATAGCTATGGATTGAACCA
>JAJJMA010159587.1:0-10364 GCA_023529015.1 Papaver nudicaule | reverse complement strand
GGTTGAACCAGGCTTTGGAAGAACATCGCCAATGCCTCAACCAGATCACTGAGCTGAATCTTCAACTTCAAGATCACAAGAAATGCCAAGCCAGTATTGCAGGTCTTGAGAGCAGGGTGAAGTATTTGGGGGAAATCCAAAATGGACTCCAGGCTGATTTGAGTCAAGCCCAAAAAGATCTCCAAGCTAAGGATGCCAAGCATAAGGAACAACTTCTTCTGATGGACTTTGTCGTCGTTCAAGAGTATGTAAATGAAGAATACCCCAAGTTGAATCTTGACATACCCGCCAAGTATGTCCTTGCTCCTAAATCTTCCGCCGCAAAGGAGGTTGTAGACTGTGATCAAGATGGCGAAGGATCCGGGTCTAGCGGAGAAGAAGAAGAAAATGTTGAAGAAGAAGAGAATAAAGAAGAAGAAGAAGAAGAAGAAGAAGAAGAAGAAGAAGAAGAAGAAAGGGAGGAAAATCGAGAGGAGAACCAAGAAGCAAATAAACCTGATGAGATTAAAGCGACAAATGAAGAAGAGAAAAACACCGGCGATTGTGGGCAGGCTTTGTCTTTATCCTTAGAAGAGGATTCAACTCCTGCGAATCAAGATGCTGAGGTGTCCAGTCCTTTCGCCGATCCTAGGTGCGAGCAAAATGAAATGAAGTACCGCCTTTGTAGTTTTTATCTTCCTTTCTGTATTCCTGCTATTTTCCTTTGCTTTTTGTAATGAACAATATTTCCATCCTTTAAATATTATCCTAAAGATACAGTTTTTGTGCTTTTCGACATCTGTTATCGACGTGTGATTTTCCTTTACTAATTTGGCGTGTCCATTTCTCGTTTGCCTTCAAAGACTTAACTTGCCATTGAGTGAAGTCTTGTGCTTGTACATCCAACAATTTCATGCAGAGCCTAGGTTAGCACCCCAGTCGTATCCATTACTTGTGCCCGTAGGCGATCTAATATAAGTTGTTTGGGTCGCCCAGTAGGCTTATTGCACTATAGCGTCCGCCAGAGGTGATGCTACGGTGTAGGCTAATTAGCACACCAGCTACCGCCGATGTGATGCTACAGCAAAGGGTCTTAGTTTCCAAACACTTACAGACCAACAAGTAACACAACTGGCCTTACAGCTAATCCTGGGTCGGTCTTACCATTACAAGGAGGTTGTTCACTCAATGAAGCAAGTAAGCTTTCATGTCTTCTGAGCAAGAGGCCTTAGCTCTAGCTGATTTTATTAATTTGGGCATTATGCCTTTAAAGATGGCGCTTGGCCTTAGTACCTGATCAGGGTTTTTATGTGGCTTTTATTGCCTTGTAATTATTGGGCATTTTTGCCTCAGTTGGTGGCTTTATAGCCTGATAATGGGCATTTTTGCCTCAGCATATTATTATGCTCTTTGAGCCTTTAGGCTTTAGACGTCACTGTGGTTAGAATACCCAGTGAAAAATGTAAGTGACACTGTGACTTGTTAACGGGGTTCGGCGCATGACAGCAAACCTACGTCCCCGGATCTTATTCGCTGTTGTCTTTACATAAGCTAATAAGACTTCTTGGGTATTATGCCCGCCCAAGACTTCGGATTTTACATTGTTTCTTTCAAGGATAATATTTCTTAATGAACTTGGCATTCCAAGGATGTGCGAGTTCTACACCATGTTCATCAATCAACACATAAGCTCCGCTTCCCGCTGCTCTCTTAACCACATAAGGGCCTTCCCATGTGGGTTCCAACTTCCTGCATCCCTTTCGCTGAGATGGGGGAATTTCTCGAAGTACCAACTCGCCAGGCTGATATTCTCTTGGAATCACCCGCTTGTTGTATTCTCTAGACAATCGGCGATGATAATTTTCCATGTGTGTAAGAGCGATCAACGGCTGTTCTTCCAAATCATCTAGCTTGGCTAGAATCAAGTCAGTATTTAGATTATTTTCCCATGCCTCATGCTTTATAGTTGGTAGGATTACTTCAGATGGGAGTACTGCTTCAACACCAAAAGTGAGTAGGAAAGGAGATGCTCCAGTTGCTTCTCGGACTGTAGTCCTGTAAGACCACAGAACATTGTGTAAATGCTCACACCATGCTTTTTTATGCTTCTCCAGCCTTTTCTTCAGTCCCATTCCTATAGTCTTATTAGTGGCTTCCGCTTGCCCGTTACTCTGAGGATACAAGGGAGTTGATTTTCCCAGCTTGACGCTGTAATTAGCGAGTAATTTTCTAATGTTGTCGCCGACTAGTTCTTTTCCATTGTCTGTGCATATCTCCGCCGGTACGCCAAATCTGCAAAAATATATTTTCCCAAATGAATGTGAATACTTCTTGTCCAGTCTTCTTCTTGATAGCTTTGGCCTCACACCATTTGGTGAAATAATCTGTTGCCACAATGATGTATTTCCGTTGTCCTGAACCTGTGGTTAGCGGTCCAATGATGTCAATGCCCCACTTGGCGAAAGGCCAAGGGCTGAGCACTGAATTTAAAGATGTCGCTGGCGCTTTAATTCTTCTTCCATACAACTGGCATGGTTTGCATCGCTGAACATATTCTTTTGCATCCCTATTCATCCAAGGCCAATAGTATCCTTGCATTCTAACTTTTAAAGCTAGAGCTCTTTGGCCATTGTGATTCCCACAGTCTCCTTCATGTATTGTTTATAATAATTTATTGCTTTCTTCTCTTGATACGCAACGCAGCAATGGCCCGGAAAATGACCGGCGGTATAGAATTCCATCTCGAATTTCATAGTTCGCCGATCGACTAATGACTTGGTGAACTAAGATTTGCTTTCCTGGTAGTGTTAGGCGATCCAAATAATACCGTATCGGCGTTCTCCAATCTGTCTCTGCTGATTCTTCAGTGCTTGTTGTCAACACCTCTCTTTGTTCTCGCTCTGTTACCGATGATTGTTTTACTCTTTCAATGGCTATTGAAGGGATGTCAGGATTTGTCATCATTGAAGAAATAAAAGCCAAAGCCTCGGCGTGCCTGTTATCCTTTCTGCAGATGTGGCGAAACTTGATACCTGAGATCCTCTGGGCATACTCCCTAGCAAGTTTTAGGTACTTCTGCAGAGACGGGTCTGCTGTCTGATATCGCCCAGAGATTTGTCGAATCACTAGCTGAGAGTTGCTTGTTAGTCTAACATCGTTGATGCCCATTTCAATGAGTATTCGCATGGCGTGAATAACCGCTTCATATTCTGCCTCATTATTAGTCGCCGGGAATTCCAGTCTCAATGAGTGTACTATTCTGGCTCCTTTCGGCGAGGTTAGGACAATTCCTATTCCTTTTCCTTCTTTATTTGATGAACCATCTACATAAACTTCCCATCCATTAGGACTACATTTCAATAGATCCGGCATTTCATTTTCTCGCTCATCCAAGGAGAATGGGATTTCTTCTATCTCTTCCTCTTCATCGATTGGGAAGTCGGCGAGGAAGTCTGCGATAACCTGAGACCGCTGTGCTGTACGTATTTCATATTGGACGCCGAACTGCTCAATTTGATGATTCCACTTGGCGATTCGCCCCACTCTTTGAGAACTGTGCAGGATATACTCTATTGGAGTTTTGGTTAGGACGACAATGGGATGAGCATGAAAGTATGGACGTAGCCGCTGAGATGCAAAGACTAACGCCAAGATCAACTGCTCAATTTTAGTATAATTCTTTTCTGCCCCTTGCAGTGTTCTGCTGATATAGTAGATAGGCGTTTCTCCGCCTTTGGTTCTTACAAGTACATCACTAATGGCGAAAGATGTTGCGGCGAGATAAACTCTGAGTTCCTCGCCGTGCTCAGGTGGTTGAATTGCTGGGAGAGTGGCGAGATACTTTTTAATACCTTGAAAGGCAGCCTCATGTGCCCCAGTCCAGTTGAACTTTTCTCCTTTCTTCAATGTCTGGAAGAATAATTTGCATTTGTCAGAGAATCTGGAGATAAATCTATTAAGCGATGCCAAAGTTCCATTGAGTCGCATGACATCCTTTACTGTTACTGGCGAAGGCATCTCTATAATTGCCTTAATCTTGGCCTGATCAGCTTCTACACCTTTCTTAGTGACAACGTACCCCAAGAATTTTGAGGTTACACCGAAAACGCATTTCGCCGGATTGATTTTTAATTTAGTAAGACGCATGTGATTAAATATTTCTCTGAGGTCTTCCACATGAGTTTGTTTCTTCTTGCTCTTGACAAGCATGTCGTCGGCGTACACCTCCATTGTCTTTCATATCCACTTTTCGAACGTCTTCTGTGCCATTTCTTGGTAAGTAGCACCGGCGTTCTTCAACCCAAAGGGCATTCGAGTGTAGCAAAACAATCCTTTGGTGGAGAAGAAAGTTGTGTGCTTCTGATCTTCCTCCACCAAGGGTATTTGGTTATACCCTGAGTAACCATCCATGAATGACAGCAACTCATGACCTGACGTAGCATCTACAGTTTGATCAATGCTTGGTAGCGGGAAACTATTCTTTGGACATGCTCTATTGAGGTCGCTGAAGTCAATGCAGATCCGCACTCCCTTGTTCTTCTTTGGTACCACTACCATATTGGCTATCCATTGTGGATATTTTACTGGTCTTATGATACCAGACGCCCTCATCTTGTCAATCTCTGCTTCCACTGCTTCTTTATAGGATGGAGCCAACTTTCTTATCCTTTGTTTGAAAGGCCTGATCTTTGGATCAATATCCAATTTATGACATGCTATCATCGGGTCGATGCCTGGCATTTCATCCATGCCCCAGGCAAAGACATCAACATATTCTCTGAGTAGTGCTTGTAACTCCGCCGACTCATCTTCATTTAATAACGTACCAATTTTTACCATCTTCGGATCATTATCCTCGCCGATATTTATGTCTCTAGTAGGTTCCACCGCCGTAAAATGTAATTCTGGTTCTCCCATCGGCGATGGCTCCTTTAATTGTTATAAGGTCTTCCCTTCAGACTTCGCCGAGTCATCTACCGAGTTTACTGAATGCACATATGTTGATGGGTCGGCGATGAAGTTTTGAATCTCTTGCTCCTTAATAGCTTCCTTGTCGAGCTTCTTTTTCTCTACAATCTTTGCTTTTCTATTCTCTCGCATTTGTACGTCCGCCGAATTGCAAGCTTTCGCTACTGCCAAATCTCCTACATATTCGGCGACTCCCATAGGTGTGGGGAACCTCATGCGCTAATGATAAGTGGAGGGTACCCCTTTTAGACTATGAAGCCATGGTCTTCCGAGAATTGCAGCGTACGGCGAGTCAACATCCACAATGCAGAGAGTAGTATTCAAGAAATACTCATCGCAGATCATGATTTTAAATTCAATTTCACCTTTAGGCTTAGAAGCAATGCCATTAAATCCATAAATGTTGTAAGAGGATACGGTCGGCGAGGGAATTTCGTCATCCTTTGCTCTCATTGCCTCATAAGCGGTGTTGAAGAGAATGTCCACAGAGCTACCTGGATCAATAAGTACCTTAGGCAATCTGAATTTTCCCATTTGAATAGTGAGGACTAGAGGGTTGTTGTGATTCCTTCCTTCCGGCGGTATCTCATCAGCGGAGAAACCTACACAAGCCTTCATCCATTCTTGCAGAGGTTCTTGCCTAGCAGCGACGCTACAAATCTCATTTCCCATTCTATCCCGCTTGTGCACTCGGGATAAGACATTGTCATGGAACTCATCCCTGGTGATCTTTGAATGCACAATGGAAAAGCAATCTAATTCCAACAAATCTCGCTCAACCTTTACCTCGTATACATTTGGAGTATGAGCTGGGATGGCTTGAATGGGCTGAACCATGACAGGAGGCGGCGGTGGAAATTCTAGGAATTCCTGAAATTTCCCCAAGCGGATGAATCTGTGAACTTCTTGCTGTACGCCGGTGCAATTCTCAGTTGTATGGCCGTGGAATTGGTGGAATTAACAAAAGGAATTGGTATTAGTCGGCGGGGCTCTAGGGTTTCCTCTATTGTAAGGATAACGAATGTCATCTCTACAATTTGAGTTCTCGATTTGTCCAAATGCATCAGTGTAAGAGACACGCAACTTTGGTAAAATAGCATCCTGGAAAGGCTGCTGGTTGCCTCTGCCGAATTTTCTGTTATCTCCATTATATCTTCTTTATCCATTCCCATTTCGCCGATTATCTCTTCCTCCTCGACCGTAGTTTCCTCCTCGATTATCTTTCTTATCTCGCACATCATAGTTCTCTCGCTTCTGCGAGTTCCAATGTTGCTCGGCGGTAACTTGCTGTTGTTGTTTTACTACCTCAGGTATTATCATCGCCGAGGAAGGAATTTGTGCCAACCTCCACTGCTCTGCTTTCTTCCACTCTTTTTTAATTTCTTCCTGCTCCTCCGGCGAGAAACTATTGATCGAGTGAATTTTCTTCGCTCTCTCATTCTTTAGGCGAAGTTCTTCTTCTCGGATTTCTTCGTAATTTATCCATCATATTGCATTGCTCTCAAAGTCTTCATATCCTTCGGCGTCTCCCAGAATAGTTTTTGATACAATGGGTCTGTCGTCTCCATGACGCTAATGAATGACCTTATCTTCTCTTTATCTGATACCGCTGATCCCACTTCGCTGCTCGACTTTCTCCATCTTTGGATAAAAATTTTGTAAGTCTCCGAGGTCCTTCTCTTGATGTTAAATAGTCTTTCCACACCAGGCCGACTTCTCTTGTTCTGAATAAATGCACGCAAGAATTTGCTCTCTAATTTCTCAAAAGATTTAATTTTTCCTTCCTCCAAGCCATCAAACCAAGCTAAGGCTTCATCTTTGAGCGTAGCAGGGAACGCCATACACATTATGGGATCTGATCCTACCCATGCCGCCAAGTCTCGCTTATAAGCTCTTGAATGTTGTGCAGGGTCTCCAGTTCCATCATAGATGGATGTGAATTTAGGCATAGAAAACCTAGTGGACACATACCCATATGTAATACAATCATGGAAAGGCGTTTTCTGCGCCTCTGAAAGTGCGACCTTGTATTTCGACTCCTTTGAAGATCCGCTTAAAGCTGCCACTTTGGTTTTTAACCGGCGAAGGTCTCTCTTCATGCCTTTATCTACCTTATTCCGCCGTCCAGAATCGCTATATTCCTCGCTATCTCTTCTAGACACATCCTTCCTTCTGCCCCTCTCATCGTATTTCGCCGATGAATCCGAGACCTCCATTGTGCTAGTTTCACTTTTTTCCGATCGGCGAGTTGTATGCGAATGAGATGCCTAGCGAGTTGTATGCGAATGGGATGCATGGCGAGTTGTATGCGAATGGGATGCATGGCCCCTGTTTTGTGCTGCTTTCCTGCTTTCCGCCATCAACTGTCTATGGCTCTGAAGTACAGTCTCCATCTGCAACTGCATTTGCCTCTGCACCTGATCCGCCTGCCTGTTATTGTCCTCAAGGATTTGTTTCAGCAAGGTTTTTGTAGTATTTGTGGACCCTGTGTTATCTGCTACCACCACTGGGCGAGTTATAGTGGCGCCTGGTATTATCGCTGCATCATTTCCACTAGCAGCCTGTGGAATATCTCCCGCCTTAATTGGTTCCGCTACCACTGCTGGGACTTCTTCTGTCACATGTAGTGCTTCGCCTACATCTTGCATTAACCGTTGCTGAACATTAACTGCTGTTGTACCTCTTGCACTAGCGTTTTGAACTGCTCCCACAACATTTGATGACTCGCCGATGGTTCTCTGAGTGAATCTACCACCATCAACCTGCTCGCCGTAAGCATTTGCTTCTATTTCACTGCTGACCCTTCGTAGTAATGAATTAGGCTCATGTGATCTTTTTGCGTTCTCTAAGTGAGTGATGTCCTCCATGTAAACCTCCTCCTGGCGTGATGTTCGCTGAACAGGTGGTCGCCGAGATGAGCTTGCCAAAAAAGTATCTGCCAGACCAGCTGGTTCCACACCCCTGCTTCTAGTGTTGCGACCACTGGGGAACGTCACTGGTGTAGGAAGGATAGGATATCGCGGAGGCCTACCTGCTGGGGCTTTACCGCTTCTTCCTCTAGGACCCATTCGCCGAAGATCTGTAAAAGAAGACAAACACACTTCCTGACAGTATTGCTCTGTTAGTACTGTGGGTAAATGCCAAATAAGTTAGTTGGGTTGCTTTTCAGAATGTTGATGAATGAAGGACAAAAATAACAGCTTTAAATCACGTGCTGTGCCGATGATGACCTAATCATGACAAGAATTGCAAAAACATCATATGTGATTGTGATTTTCAAATCAAGACGGCAGTACGACGACTACTTGGAAAGATTTTTGAATGCAGTTTCACTTATGACCCTAAAGTTCATACTAACTTGCCGGAAAAGGATACTAATCTTGCCGGAAATATATATCTACATCTATACTCTTCAAATGGAAATCATACCAAGAATAGCATTTTTCTACCCACGTAACCACTTTCTCTGTTACTCTTGTGATAAAAGTGAAATATGTGATGGAATCATCAAACCAAGCCAGCAAGCCCTCAGCTTTAGCAAGGACAACATCTAAACACAACATGGCTTCTAAAAATAGCAAAAATATATGCTGAAAACCCAGATCCAGCGCTACAACATACTAGAAATAGCCTAGTTTTCCTAATCTTAGCAATATTCTACAAGAGAACTTCATAACAGACCACATTATATACTACATATGGCAAAGCAAGAGGGGAAACACAAAGAAAATCTTACACAACGAGCATAACACCTCTAAATATCAGGAAAAATTGATTAAAACACTACCGGCGAGATCTGAGACATGTAAATCATACCAAATATGGAAACAAGAGAACATATGATAATCTCAACAAATCATGTTAAAAATCAAAGAAAACACAAGTTTAAAACCTCTTCTAGCGCCAAAATGTAACTGTCTAAAATCCCATTGGTTAGATCTTAGACAGTTCACCCAAATATCATACATTGACATACACACAATCATTCCTATACATTCATCTAGCAAGTAACATAAGAAATATTAAAGAGATAAGGGTTAGAGATACTTGACAAGATATTTTACTTGGTTCGCCCCCATAAGTGAGGACTACATCCAAGGGTTATCACTAGTATAAGCATGATTACAACTTCTCTCTTACCTCGCCAATCTTCTATGTGTAATCTCTCAATAAGAACCCTGATTTCAGCCTTGGGCTATACAGAGCAAGTATGATACTTTTCCTCTCTCTAGACCAATCCGAAATGTGTCCAACCCCTCTCTCAGGGGTTTCTCTCGCTATTTATAGAGGATTACAAAGTGCTATACAGACAATTCGTACTCTGACGCTAACTTGTCTTCACTCGCCGACAAAGTATGTTGCCGATGCAATATTTCACCTATCCAGTCTTGGCGGGCAAGCCTTCTAAAGGATAAGGATTACTGACGAGGTTTCCACTGAGTCAACGAGTCAACTCTGACAATCTATCCGTTCTGACGAGTAATAAATGCTCAACCACTTCTCAACTGCTTCTCACCCTCCCTCGCTGTGACATCTTTATTCCCGCTGGTGCTGCTTTGCTTGCAACCCTTTCTGTATGCACCGCCGATACTTCTTATCTTGGGATGTCTCGCCCAAATCTTTACCAATGATCCCATACTTCTCATACTGATCTTTCTGGTATACCTTCGCCCCTAGGATGATATTACCATGTAAAGGCATTTTCTACCCTTACAGTCATTTAACTTTGCATATATTAAATCAGCTGTGAGGTTTTTTATTTATCTATTGATATCATTATTTCGGTAGGGAGCACTGGCTTTTTCCCATATGTTAGATGAAACAGAGTCATTCCTGTTGCAGCCCTTCGAGATGTCCGAAATGCCCATAATACGTTGTGCAAATGTTCACACCATTGTTTTTTGTGGGGTAAGACTCTTTTTTTCAAGTTATCTCTTATTGTTTATTTGTTGCCTCGGCTTGGCCGTTGCTTTGTGGATATATTGGAGTTGAAGTTCCAAGTCTTACGTTGTATTGGTTTAGCAATTCTCTGACATTAGCGCCTAAAAATTCTTGAGCATTATCCGAGACTATCTCAGCAGGGACTCCAAATCGACAAAATATGTTTTCCCAAAAGAAAGTGAACACATCTCGTCCTGTGTGACTTTTTAGAGGTTTAGCTTCGATCCATTTTGAGAAGTAGTCCGTTGCTACAATAATGTACTTCATTTGCCCTGTTCCTGGAATGAATGGGCCGACGATGTTTACCCCCCATTTGGGGAAAGGCCATGGGCTTAATACTGAATTTAAGTTTGTTGTTGGTGCATGAATTTTGTTGGCGAATCTTTGGCAAGGATCGCACTTTCGAGATATGTCTTTTGCATCGGTCTGCATGTACGACCAATAATACCCTTGTGCCTTGGTTCTCTGAGTGAGGG
>JAJJMA010159585.1:8253-42174 GCA_023529015.1 Papaver nudicaule | reverse complement strand
GATTTTATTATGATATTCTGGACCTATGTATTTCTGAATGGTTTCCACTTTCCATTCCCCTTGATCATTCATCAATTGATTAACTTTCAAGGGAGTGTCATTATCTATCACAAGAGGAAACAGCAGACCCCCTTGGTCTGGAAGCCAGAGGTCTTCCCATATATCAATGGAAGCACCATTATTGACCTGCCACACATGGTTTTCCTTAATTATCTTAAGCCCTTTTTTAATACTAGCCCATATCCAGGATTTATTATAGTTTCTAAACTTTTTAAGAGGATTACAGTTACTGAAATACTTGCATTTTAAAATGATGACCCAAAGCTGATCTTGGTTATTTATCATTCTCCAAGCCAGGCGAGTTAAAAGAGACAGATTATGCTTATGAGGACTTCTAATTCCTAGGCCCCCATTTTCCTTACTTATACAAGTGCTGATTTTTTTTTATCTGTAAAGAATTTGGTGCCGACGAATTTTTCATGTCACTGGTATCATCATCCAATTACTTTACCATACAAGAACACCGCCATGCTAAATTGTAGAATGGAGTATTGAAGTGGGTGTGAAGGACTTAGTGGAGTTGTGGACTTGACTATTGAGTCTTGATAAAAATGGCCATTGATAAGCATGTTGATTTGAGGAGTCATTCATCTTTAGAGTAAGACATTCAACTTAACAAACTTGGATATTTATTTAGACGTTGCTTTTTGATCTTTAGAGCAAGACATTCAACTTAACAAACTTGGATATTTCTTTAGACGTTGCTTTTCGATTTCTAGAAGCAGAAAAACTATAGGTTAGCTTGGTAACATAATTTCTGAATGACTGTTACAAGCTGAAAAGTTAACTTTTTCTGAAGCAAAATCTATAAAAAAAACATTGTGTATTGAAAATTTTATTATCCTAAAAGTATATATAGAGAGTACCTAGACAGTAATCGTGTCAAGTAAGGTGAACCTATTTCTTTTATTTTTTTGGAAGAGCAAGGTTAAGATTTTACTTAACCAAAGGTTTTCTCTATTTACCACCTACATAATGGCATATGTGTGAGAGGTGTAAGAAGACTGTGTGAGTGATGTAACGAGAGTGTGAGAATTGTATGTCTGTTATGAGAGTTGTAAGTGTGTTAACCACACGTGAGAGAATCGGTTTTCTATTGTAACCAGTCGAGTATATAAACTCACTGATACTGATTGTAAACTCATCTTTAATCAATGCTAATCAATCCTTCAGCAGTGTAGATTCTTTACTCAGGGTCAGAAGCCTCACGGCGATTCAATCCTTGGTAATAAACCCTATAATTCACAACCACCACCTCCATTAACATCTTCCGCTGCTTTTGTACTTCCTCTTTGATCTTTTACTGCTGGAATCTACATCGAAATCGAATTCTCTGTGAGTAATTTGTTCAGAGGTTCTACTCTTAAATGACTGATTCTCTCAATTTTGATTTCTTTTAGTTATTTATGGAGTTTTGAACGAAGAATAATGGAGTTATGTATGGAAATTGGTACTGGATGTTTTTGGTATGAATTAGGTTTACAATACCTTCTTGCTAGGTCAACAAATAGGATTAAGCATTCTCTTAGATATGAATTTGAGTCTTCTGATTTGTGATAGAGTTAGTCAATTTGGTTTCTTGTTAATTCTTCCACTCAAGGTCGACGAAAACAGTGATAGTAATCTCGAAGTTTATCTTTAAATTTGTTAGAGAATGGCTCGATCAACCTCACTATGTGTTGGTATGTCAAGCTTAGTTGTCAAATTTAGTGATCAAAACCCCGCTTGAAACACACATTAGGTAAAGCCTTCATTAAGTTAGCTTTACGTTGTGGAAGATTTTGGTAGGATTTAGAATCACTACATGAAGAGTCGAAGAACATTGAGGAGCAAATGAAGACATCCAGCTTTGCATTCAAGAGGTTAGTGAATCTAAATAACGCGATTCCATTATCTTTTACACTTGTGCTACAAAGACAAAAACATAACTTAATGCTTGAGCTTTACGTTATGACTTGATCACTTGTGATCAGTGTGTCTTAAGATATAACTCCACATTATCGCTTGCGGTAGTGTTGCTGTAGTTATGACGTTTCATATTGCTTAGAGCTTTCTTTTCTTCTTCGTCTCTAAGTGATATAAGGTTTTTCCTAAAACTTACGAGTTGGATAATAGCAGTTGTGATGTTGTCTCGGTAGTATAACGAGATTTAATCCATCACAGTATTGTGTCTCGACTTACCTTGTTTGACTCTGTCGGATTGATTGGTACGTACTTGTATGTGCTAATGTAATCGAGATCGTGACCCACACTTATGTTGTGTAGACTCGAGATACTTCTTTTTTGAGTTTGAATACTATATCATGGTTTGGCTTTGATTACTGAAGTTCTGAATCATTTATTTGATTCTCTACATATGAACATCTAGAATGCCATATCACACTTTTAGATTTCGAAACCATATTCCTTTTATCTCAACTTATGGACTTTCAGAGTTCGAAACCTCAATGTAGGTTTTGGTAAAACTAACTTTGATTTACATCCTTAAGCTATTAGTCCGACACTTAATTCTAAGTTGTGACCAATGAGAAAACTTGAGTTCGAAACTATGTTTGTTGGCTAACAGTGACTTGAGAATCAAGACCAATGTGTCTTGACCATGTGAGTTCTAAAAAGTCTATAAAGACTCTAGGGTTTCCTAAAGGTTTATGTGAACCGGGAAATATAGCATGTGCGTCAAGGATAAAAAGGTGTGATGCTGAAACGCCTCTTGACCACATGTACTCTCAAGTTCGACACCAAACATTTGTTACGAGATTAATATGTGTTTCTTGTTTCGAAACCTTAAGCAAGGTTTTGTTAGAATAAAATCTAAAGTTCGAAATCATAATTTGATTTTCGCTCTATGGAATCTAGAATTGGAAACCTTAATTCAGTTTCAGTCATATATGAACCTAAGGATCCGAAACCTAAATTTGCTTTCTGCCAAACAGAATGTGCATTTCGAAACCTAATATTGGTTATCTCTGAATGCGTATTTCGAAGTTCAAACTCTATCATTTTGATTTGTGCTTCAATGAATTAATGAGTTTGATATTCTCAATTTGAAGTTTGAATTTGTTCATCTTCAATGTAGAACTAAGTTGATTTGAGTCATCGTCAGAAATATGGTACGTCGCTCTAGTTAGTTGACACATGATTTCTGATCAATATTGTACGTGATCAGATCTTCGTATGGATATACTAATTGATCAAATATTCAATTGATTTTCTTTTGATGTTTTGATTTGAATTCTTGGATATCATTAACATGATCATCTATATTGGAATCGAGAATTCAGAAGATTCAACATTTTGCTATTACTCGGGGAATCATACACAGTAGTACTTTCAATGGTATATCTTTATTGTATGATTCAGAATGTCCTTGAACCTACGTGTTCACTTAAGCTTAACACAAAAGGCTTTTCCATGTCTGCGATGATACGTTCATGTGGAACGTTAGCCACATTGGACCTGATCCCACTTCCACCTAGGATTGTTCTGGCCCGTCCAGCAAAGCCTTAATAATACCATAAGATGATTTTTGAAACCAAGGACACGGTTTTCGAATTGAACTCTATCCCAGGGAGTACATTTAGTAATCATTATATTTCGAATTAATGAAATATCCAAATATATCTTATTAAGTATTATTTGCTTTGAATGCTTTTGGACAAACATCTAATGGAATATCTTTTTTCATTAATGTAAAATGCTAAAGTATTAGATCTCATCAAATGTTATCAGTCTATGTGAGGAATTTCATAATTGTTATGGAATGTGCTTTAATTGTATTTCTGAAATTAAGTTAGACTCATTTCAAAGTTAAGCCTTAGTCATTATAAATAGGAGTGGTATCTCTCTTGAAAGCTTTGTCCCTCTACCGAGTTTCATTCTTCGGAAAAGTAAGCTTGGATTATTCACTTTTTCTTTCAGTTACCTTTAAGCTTTTGCTTTCGGTCTGGATTAGTGCATGTCTTCTCTTAGGGATCGACAAGCCTAGAAGTACCTCTTCATGGAAACTAGTTTATGTTCACTAGTCTTCTTTGTGTTGTACTTGTGTTCGGTTCTATCACGTCTATGAAAGTCTTACGATCTTGTTTATTCTAAAGGTCCTTCTCTTCTGCTATAAGGCCACTCAAGATCGTAGTGATTATAACATACTCTTATCTATTAACATGGATTTGTCAGCAGGCCACTTTTGGTTTATGTGCCTAACCTATAAATATTGAGTGGAATCAAGATCGCTTTTATTGGATTGTTTTTGCAGGTACATCGTTCTTCACGGTCATATATATTGTATTATATCCATTTATTACTTGATTCCAACTGGGACGACAAGGTTTCTCTTTCAGGAGTTTTGCTTTCGAAACTTGTGTTGATATCTCGAGGGGTTTATTACCAAGTAAACTTAAATAGCCTTGCTCTTGGTATAATACGACTTTTGTGAAATATCTGTAAGGTTCCAAGGATATCATTTAGTGGTTTGACCTGCCGCTATATGGTTGTTGTCTATAAGGTTGTAGTCGTCCGATTGGAGGTCGGGTAGCGATAGTCTTCACGACGGGCTGTGGAGCAACTCTTAGAGAAGACAGTAAAGGACGTATGTTTCTCTTAGGGAGTACATGTGCGTGACCACCTTGCTGTGGTTGGAGGCGTCGGAATACTGAGGGAAAATCTTTGTGACTAATAGTCGTATTAAGGTCATATTGTTTACACCAACTAGTCCGAAGTCTGAGAGTAGGTGTGTTGGCGGTTTAATTCTTAAGAGTATTCAAACTGGACTAGGTCCCGGAGTTTTTCTACGAGTTTTTAGTTTCCTCGTTAACAAAATCCGTGTGTGTACTTTACTTTATTTCCGCATTATATTTGACTTGTCATTTATAATTAAAGTATCGTACTTAGTTGTTGACATAGTCTTTCGGAATCTTGTATTGACTCCCTTGTGTGAATTAATCAGTTACGAAAGAGATCTTGTACTTGAGTTCTTGATCCCATGAACCGTTCAAGGTTTGACTTATAGGTTGACTAAAATAAAAAATTGATGGTGTACTCGGTACCCTCGTCTTTTCAAGATTACTTCAAATTTAATAGTATGTGTTCAATATCGCAGTTACTATCTCAACAAGCATCCAGATTCATCTTCAAAGTATGTCTTTCGTCATAACTAGTTTGAAAGGAGAGGCCGTAGCTTGGTATGATAGCTTACCAGTGTGTTCAATTTCATCTTTCGATGACGAGAAGTGGAGAAATCATTCAGCATAAGGGTAAAAACAAAGGAATCCACTAAAAGCTTAACAGAAAGGTGGACCGCACATTTCGTGGAAGTTGGAAATGGCGCCACAGAGAAAGACAAAGTTCAAGCTTACCTAAATGCACTTGATAAGGTTCACCCTCTGTACGAAAAGTTGTTCTCGAACAAGCGGCTCAAGGGAAGGATAGCATATCGAAACAAGTGCATTAAATCAACAACCTATCCTTAGAAGAGCGGGATGAAGTTAAGAAGCTCGTGGAACCCCTCAAGAAAGTACTGTTTGGAGAAACGCAAGACCAATCTATGACCAATCAAGTGGGGGACTCCTCTAGACAAGATGATGATGGACGATATGGAAGCTAAGGAAAGTTTGGAGATGGCAGGTATAACAGAAGATACAATTACAACAAGGGCAATGATTCTCGAAGAGGATACGAGGGAGGATTCCAAAGCAAGAATTTCGGAGTACCGAGGTCAGGATTCCCTCCTTTCCAAGACAGAAAGCTCCTGAAGCTCAGTGTACCTCTCGAGGTTTCCCTAAGAAGCATCGAGCAATCCGAATCAGCAAGCGAAATTCGCTATCCAAGAAGTAGGGGTAATCAACCGCCGCATACAAGGAACTTGAGGGATTTCTGTCACTTTCACAAGTTTTATGGCCATTCTACCGAGAATTGTGTCACAACGCAAGATCAGATTCACTATTTCGTCTCGAAGGGAAAATTCGATCATCTCTTAGCATTACCAAACCCACCTCCATAGCAGCCACAACCCAAAGAAGAAAAGAAACATGAGGCATATGTAATCACAATCGATAGAGACATTCTAAGGTTCAACGACTGTAATTCGATAGTACATGCTGAGGTCAGCGAATACAGTTTCTGAAAAAACATCACTGATAGAATCCACAAAAGGGACTTCGAAGGAAAAGAGATAATGAGCGTAATAATGAGGAAGCCCCTCGAAGACTGGCAGGAAAAACCAATCTTCTTTTCTGATGAGGATATCCCGGATGGAGGAAGGTCCCACAATGATCCTTTGGTAATACCTTTGAACATCGAGAAAATCGCAATGCAAAGAATACTGGTGGACCCAGGAAGTTATGTCGATATACTCTTCGGCAAGACTCATGATCAACTATTTGGAAAGGATGTAGCGTTAGTACCTTCGACATATAATGTGTTCGGTTTCAATGGTAAACCTTTGATACCAAGGGGGAGTTGCCTTTAACAGTTTATGTAGGCAAGCTCGAATTCCCCACACCATTCTGTGTGGTAGACATTGACTCTCCATATATTGTTATTATGGGAAGACCATGGCTACATAGTTTAATGGGAGTAGCTTCAATGATTCACAGAAGAATCTGATTCCCAACACCAACTGGGATAGCAGAAATAATGGGAGATCCTGTCAAAGCTCGTGTCTGTGATGAAGTTGACGTACACCAGAGGGAAAGCTCGAAGCAAGACTCGGGGAGTCAGAGCAAACAGCTAAAAATAACGGAATCTAGCGTCAAAGAGTTTATTGGTGAAGTAGAGGCAGGGATGACCATGGCTTCCATGGAAAAGCCAAAATCAATTCCACAATCACTCATAGGGTATGATAGGCAAGAAAAAGGTCACTGGTATAAGGATATGGAGCAGTTCATGATAACAAACAATAAACAAAGTGGCGCATCTGCATCGAAGTCATGTTACAATACCATCGAAGACACCAAATAAGAGACTATGTCATCGAGAAGGCAATGGGAAATGATACGTATAATCTGCTCAACTGTGAGGGAAAACGATTGAGCACCCCAGTCGAGGGAAAACATTCGAAGCATCTTAAATAAAACTCTGTATGTAATCAAGGCATTTCGCTCATTAGAAGAATAAATAAAGAAACAACTTAATCTATTGTATTTCGATTCAAACTCCAGATCCTATTAGATTAGGCATATCTCCTCTAAGGCCTCGACGCCATATAAACGAAAAGGCCCTGATGCCATATCTCCTCTAAGGCCTCGACGCTATATATATGCCTTGACGCCAATTAGAAAAGTCCTACCGGTGTTAGGCACAGAACTGAGGCACATGTAGCTGTATGGCCCTACGAGCTACATGGCAGAGTCATCTACCCACAAGATACCCCGTTAGCGGTGGGTACTTTGCATCGAAGCTACATAAGCTAGAGGCATTTGGACCCACTAACACGCGACCTGCGGGACCTTCTTAATGAGGCATCGCAGGGATAATAAATGGGATTAACATCTACCGTTAGGGTGGATGGAACCTCGAGACAGCTAATTAGCTTACATTCATGGGAATGGAAAGCGAGTTATGCACCTAAAGGACCTCCTCTAAACAATCAAATATAGCCTCGAGGAGGGGCGAACGAGAATGCAAGAGTCGAATTCCTGGCCGCGATAGGAGAACAATACCATGTCTAAGCTCCAGCTTTGACCGACACTCCCCCATTGTGCTACTTAATTATGGAGGTCAAAAGTAGCTACCTACCATAAGATTCCGACTTTACTTAGGCAAAACAGGTATTCAAGATATTAAACTAATGCCTCCTCGGAGGATACTCGATATCTTCGATGCTTACCATAATCTCATATGTACTGAGGCAAACCAGGTACCTACAACCTCGATAGCCAGTGTCTGCTTGAGACCGGGCAAGTAGCGATAAGCCTTTGGGAAGAGTGATCCGCATCCCCCACTAGCTTGGTTTACTGCCTCTTACCTCGAAGTAAGCCCTAGAATTGCACTCTAAGTAACCTTAGGAGCCTAGAATATGCAGAGTAAAACTTCGTGCCTAATCACGAGCTGCTAAGCAAACAATGTATAGAAGAAAAACATGACAATCATGAAAGAAAAACGTTATCGAAAATATACTTTTAACTTCGTGAACTAATCACGAATTACTAGTAATATCTCACATGAAGCAAACAAGCAGAAAACACAAAAAAATCCCTTTCATTAACAGAAGAATTAGAGATACAAGCAAGACAACATCAGAGATCGAGAAAAAAAAAAGAAAAAACCCTTCTAAGCAGCAGTAGAAGGAGCATGAGAAGAATGATCTCGAGAAGGGGCTTCGTAGAGATTTTCCATCATATAAGACTGCCTTCCTTTCTCTTCGTCACTCGTTTTTAGACGTTGTCCTAAGGATTTGCCATCTGAAGGATCTCACTCTTCCTTGTTCAGTATCCTCTTCTTCACTATATTCTAGCAGGGACTCGCTAAATAAAGAACCCTTTCCTTTATAACCAACCTCTACATCACCATTCTTATTGCCACCAGCACTTCCCTTGCTAACATCCTTGGGATCTCCCTCGTAAGTATCTCCAGCACCACCTGGATTGGTATCGAAATTACTCTCGGAAGCACCATTAGGATCATCATCGGGATCCCCTTTCGAGTCATCTTTCACATTCTCTTCGGGACCACCTCCAAAATCATCTTCGGAATCATCATCATCATCATCATCATCATCAGAATCTTCATCCTCAGACTCACTCTTTTTCTCCACTTTACGACCTAGTTCTTCTTCAATAAGTCTAACAAAAACCTCATAGGGAAGCAGCTCTTCATCACCTGGAAGCTCAGCATCAGAGTCATCTGCACCCAAAGCTCCATAGCTGGCAGGATCAACTCGGATAGCTCTAAAAAGAGCTTGACCATGCTTTCGACAGGCCTTGTTTGACAAAAAAGATTCAGTCAACTTGGATTAATAAAACAGTTCTTCCACAACATCACCAAATTTGACCTGCGGTTGAATAAGAGTGAGGGCATTGATGGTCCTCCTCAAACTTTCTTTAACCCTGAGGCGGTGAATGCGCTCGGCAGCCAATGTAGATGGTGAAAAATGAGAGAGGGGCAAGATTGTCAAAACACTCTCGAAACCATACCTTATTAAAGGTAATAGCCTATTCAGGCTCATAGCTCAGAGTGCAACCCATTCCATGAGCTCGATAAAATCTCTATGAGCTCTCTCTTATAACTCCGGTGGGGAGGGTAATATCATAGTGCAGTACTAATAACCTCACCAACATATTAAACCCATTGATCTGCTTCATGCCGACACCCATCTCGATATCAGAACCAGGTCGCTTAATGGTATATGGTGAAGAGTTAACAGAGACGTATCCTCATGGATTTCCTCTTAATACGACTCAACATACGAGTCTTGATGCAAACCTCGGGAATATTGAAGCTCCAGACTGGTCCAGAGCTCTCTGAGAGGCATACATCAGCCTAAACAGGCTTAAGCATATCTAATCCCAAGTTCAGGATGGTCTAGCCTAACATGGATAAACACGCCATGACCTTAAGTGTGATGTATCATAAGCACTCACACCACGACTAAGGCACAGGTTGCCCCAAAGTCGAGACTTGGCCAGATGCCAAAGCCATAACGCCACATAGCATGTCACCACAAACCATGAGACACCATGGGTCCATGAAAATCAGCCTTGGCCAAGAGGCCAAGGCCATGGCGCAAGGCGCCACAAATCTACTTAGCCTTGGCCAAAGGCCAAGACCGTGACGAGGAATATAGCCGCAAACAGGCTGGCCTTGGCCATAGGCCAAGGCCGTGGCGCCATAATCCATGGCGCCACAACAAGTAGGCCGTAGCCTTCTGGGCTATGGCGCTAAACACTTATGGCCTTGGCCAATAGCCAAGGCCACTCCTGTACTCGTGTCCCGGAAGCACTACGCTCATGTTGGTCACAACAATTAGTCATACAACTCTACTCTACTCAACTCAACTACGCAATATCCGCGTATCACTCACTCGAGACATCAAAACATCACACGGGGGTATAACTTTAGGGGTATTGGTCTGGCGGTCTACGGCAGTTGAAAGAAACTGATGGAGATAGTAGACAGTTACGTGAAGATGGCGCGAGTGGGCATGTTCTACACGACTCAGGCAGTTGCAGAAACCAACTCATGTCCTCCACTCCCCCACTCTTCCACGACTTCCACCTTCTTTGTCGAGAGATCAGGGTGAGTTCAAAACTATAAATAGAGCTTCCTCTATCTTCCAAGGCAGAACGTTCAGAACAGCTAGAACACAAAACAGAAACAACCAGAACATCAGAGCCTAAGATAAACACGTTTCTAGCCTTGGAGATTTCCAGTCGACCTCACGACGGAGATCTTGAACTTTTACACCCAAAACACATCCTCAACCTGATCTCAAGTTTCTTCGTTGTTTCCCACCCTAGACCAACCTCTATCCTCTCTGTGACCGAAGCAAGACGGGAACGGCCATTTTCTTGGTTTAGGCTTGTCTTGTTCAACTTTGATCTCCGAGCACTACGAAAGTACCCAGAGACGGTACATTGTTTTTGCAGGTAAAAACAGTTGGCGACCACAGTGGGAGATCATTCTCTCGGTTCCAGAAAGTCATCTTAGAATGTCTGGGCTAGGGATAGGGTCTGAAGAACCTCACCCTCACCTCAACACTTTGAATCCTAATAGCCATCACCCGATCAATATCAACTGCAGAAGAGGCGAAGACCCGCCAACACCTCCAACTATAGAAGAAATAGCCCGGCGACAGGATGCTCTCGCTAACCAACAAATGAACATCACGCCCACCTTGATGGAGATTACAGCCTAACTCAAGTCTATGGCGGAGGAACCACCGAACGCCCCTGGAGTCCCAGCAGTGGAAAGGACCATCACGAGAACGAAGGACGGATCGCCTATGGCCGCACACCACAGGGACGACAACCAACCAGCCCGAGAAACCTCTCGAGCCTACACTACCCTTTCTTTTCCCAGGTACGACGGAACCGGTCATGCACGAGAACATATCTCGCGTTTCCTAGAGTCCCTGGGGGAATACAGATACAGTCATACCTTGAGGCTTAACGAGTTCTCGAAGTCTCTTATCGTAAGAGCTTACCAATGGTACGCTCATGTCCCACCAAGAACCACGAGCACCTGGAATGTATTGATGGACGCCTTCTTCAAGGAATTTTTTTTCGGGAAGGTAACTCTCTCCGATTTAAGTAAAGTACATCAAAAAGCTGGGGAATGCCCTGACGAGTACGTGAAGAGGTTCAAAGGACAAGCCCTCGGTTGCTGCGCCCCAGACGTAACAGAGCCACAACTAGTGGAAATTTGCACTGGTACCATGACTCCTATCTACCGTGCTCTCTTAGAAGATCTTCAGTTCCAGACTCTCGCCGAACTCCAGGAGGCGGCAACAAGGTCTATCTCTATAATACCCACGTTGAGAGAGAGGGCTCAACTACTGAAGCATGGGGAACTCACTGAAGAAAACAATAGAAGCTTAGGCAACGACAGGAAGAGAAAAGCGGGAGAATACCTCACTGAACACCAAGCACACGACCCAACGGCGCGGAGCGTAATACCGTAAGGGGGCTCGCAACAACGACAATAAGGGATCGATCTACCAAATGACCTCACGACGAGGGAAACTCGTAGAATTGCCCAGCACATTGAGGCCTCCCACTGCTGAGGAGATAAAGCACCCTCATTATTGTCATTATCACAGGAGAATCAGCCACGCCACGATCCAGTGCAACAGTTTCAAACGAATTCTCGAAGAACACGTTGTCAAGGCCAAAGCACGTTCTTATATGTCGTGCCCAGAGCCCCCACACATCCAAACTCTCGCGGATCACAAAGAACCTGTGAATCAGAGAGTAGAGAATCCGATGCACCAACTATGCGAAATCTTGTGTTTCTCGAAGTCGCAACGACGAGACATGTTTACAGCGCTCAACCACGTGGTGTTAGGAAGACGGCTGCCATTTGGAGAGGAAGAAGACCCGCGCTCGTCAACCCCAGGCAAGGCTTCAGTAAGATACGACTGGGGACTACTAGCTAGACAAGGTTGGGGAATACTCACTACCGCGCATATACGCGACGTCGGCTTCCCCAATACATTGTTGGATCCAGGAGCGAAAATCAACATCATCTCTGCAACAACACTAGAAGCTTCGGGAGGCTCGTTACACGATGTCACCGGTTCACCAGAGACGTTGGAGGATCCTGAAGGAAGGACGGTGACGACTCGTGGACGAACAACTCTACAAATAGAGGTGAACGGAGTACGAACATAGACTGAACTCTATGTGATCCCACGAGACTCAGAGCACGACATGGTCCTCGGTCACCCTTGGTTCAAAGACAACCAGAGTCTACTTAACGAAGCCGCAATCCCACTTGGAGCACCAACTGAGCCAGAGGATCTCCACGCAGCGACGATATCCCTGTACGAGGAAGAAGGAGCCTCGCCAACCTCTGAGAAAAGATCAAGGATGGCATCCCCGCAAAAGACGGATTGAGCGCTTATCGCGAGGTATGAGTGGATCATGAACCCTACTCAATATTTTAGAAGATGAACGACCTCTCCCCCTGGTCATGAAACCCTTGATACCTTGTTTATCCAATTAGAAATAGGGGACGAGAAAACCAACGACAACAGGTTTACCCGCTGTCCTCGAAAATCACCGTTATACCGGAAGCTTCACCGCCTTAGAGCCCCAGTAACCAACGACGGAGGTTACGAAATGGGAGAATTGGTGATGAAGACTAACAGACAAGGAGGGGGACATCCTGAAGGACCTTACGTGGTTATTAAATTCGCGTTGAACGGGTACTTCAAACTCGCCTCGCTCAAAAACGGAGCAAAGATGCGATAATAATCAAGGAAAAGCGGATTGAATCATATCCCAATTAAACCTTAGTTATAAAAAAAAACATAAAACCATTGTACATAGTCGAGACATGAGACTCGTTTTATCATTGTCTTTCGAATGAATAGTAATAAAGAATTCCCAAAACCATGAGTCGAGAAACAAAACCAAAACAATCAGAAAAGACCAAATAACACAGTATCCTTAGCCTTTTCATAAGAATCTCTCATGTTTGAAAGAACCTCCCGCTCCTTCACAAACCTAGCTTTCAGTTCAGTAACCTCCTTTTCTTTCTCTGCGAGGACGTCTTCTGTAACCCCCTCAGCCCCAACCTTCGCATTTTTCCGCTTCTCGAACCTCTCCCGGAGCCAAGTCACATTGTAGGACTCAGACTCAGCAGCTGCTATGGCATCCTCCCAATCCTGCAGCATCTCTGGTTCGACCCCATGCATGGAGTTTTCCTGCATCTTAGCAATCCGCTCCAACAGAACTCCGACGAACCCTTCCGCCATGGCACGGTTTGCGTCCTCCCTTGCAATATGCCCGAACTCTCTCCAGATGCGTGTGTACATGTCCTCATACTCTCGGGAAACAACGAAACCGCCTATGGCCACCTGATAGGACCGGACTCTACTCAGGAGGGGAAAAGCAACACCTCGACCCAGGTAAAGCGCGTTCAGTCTAGCCTCCCTGGCCCCGATCTCAGTTTCAACAATCCGCGGAGTCGGATCCCACAATCTCCTCAGTGTTGCCGTTCTCGACAAATTCCTCCTCGTCACCTTCGCCCATGGACACGCCTACAATAACAGGGGAAGCTACGCCACTAGTCACCACCATCTCGTCGCGCATGAACTCTCTGCTCTCCTTCGTAGACTAAAAAATGGAGGAGTCAAAAAAGAGGGTGTGAGTTACCACTGGTCTAGAAATAAGGAAGAAATAGTAAAGGACATAGAGAGCGCGAATCCCTTACCACGACAGGACGTGGATCCTCACGAAGAAGCGATGAAGCATTGAACGTCTCAATTACCTCTCGCTCCTTGTCACCAACATTCGAAGACCCCACTGGCTCGTTGTCTCCTAGATGATCCGTCAGGCAACTCAAGAATGAAGACTCGACTAAACATTAACAGAGAAGCAAAACAGTCTAGGTAGAAGATCCACTACCGTCACATCAACGTCCTCATACTTTGGCACGTATCCCTGGGGAATCCTCATCCGAGATCGATTCCTCCTGGTATCTTGAACTGAAGCCATATCGTCCGACTGGGGACTAGGGGTAGAGCACACCTGCAGAAGAATAATGAAGGGTAAGGAGAAAGACATCTTATAACCAAGAGGAAATTGCAGTCGGATCTCCATACCTGAAAGGGAGCGACAAGAGTACCCTGACTTCCCCGTTGACGAAACCACGAAGGACTTCGAGATACCATTCCAAAACTCATGATACTCGAGAGTCGTCCTCGTTGGTCGGTGACGAAAGATAAAGGGAGAACGGCGACCGAGGTGAAGTGATACGTCGAGCGAGGACCGCAATTCAGCCGCAGAAGGCACAAGGGACAACTTCTTCGGCATATCTTGATCGAAACCATCACTCTCGCCGCCCTATCAATATTATAAGGAAGTACCACCTCTTCTCCGTGAAGGTAACCAAGGAGGTAACCAGGAGTGCTGCTGTTGATAAAGATAGCTTGCCCAACAGTAAGGCCATTCGACTCTCGAGGTCCTGATCGTAGCTCAACACCAGGGTCCTCCGTGAAAGTTATGGGTTGTATGATATCAGAGAAAGAGTTAGTATACCACGGGCGGAAGTCGACATTCCTCTCATCATCTAGCAAATCCCTCAACTCCGGAGAGGGAATGGGCAACTTGCTATTCCACTGCAGGATTCAAGAACACCCCTTCAATGTGTTATTCAGAGAAGCCCCCTTTCTGGGTCTATGAGGTATGAAATGCTCCCACAAGATCGCCTGGATAAACGAGGGGTTTGCGTAAGTACTGACCCTACTGACACCGGGCACCGACATATCCCGGACGAAAGCATCGAACTGAGCATACTGAGAACCGAGGAACAAGCTTCCGATAGGCAAGCTCTGACCATGAGCCAGGAGAACAGCAAGGGGAACGACATGAGGTTTCAAGGTACCACGAGGAGCATCATCGAAAATATCCTTGGACAACCAGAGTACTAGGAACGCGGTAATACAGAGAACACTCTCGGGAGTTCCCCTATTGGGACTTACGCCACCCACATACCAGTGATCGGTCCACTTAATATAATTCTCGTTTGAATAAGCTTTGGGTACCTGCAATTCTTGGATCTTCATGTTCAAAACCTCGATCATCGCGCCTTGAGCCGAAGAACAACTTTCTGGGAGATTCCCTAACATTGGAAGATGATATAAAGCAGCCACCGACTCTAGGGAGATCGCGAACTCACCCCAACTGGTCACGAAAGTCTTTGTTGCCCTACACCAACGAAGGAGGAAAGTAACAATGGCGCCAGAATCCTTATACATTTTCAAGTTCCTAGTTGCCTTCACCGCATGGAAGACTCCTGACCGCTCCAGGATCGGCCGAACCTTCTCGTTAGTTAGCACAAAGTCGTACCAAGCACAACAAAGTGGCACGGCGAAGGACGGAACTCTGAAGTCAACAGGTACACCCTCAAGCGCCTTGGATTCCATACAAAACCTAACAATCTCCGACGGCACCACGTTCAGAGAATCGTCGAAGTCGCCTTGCCTTGGGATGAAACAGGCAGAAAAGTCTCCGCGACCAACAAAGGCGGTCGGGTTCCTAACAACAGGAGCATATGAAAAGTTGTCATCACACTTGGGAGTCCTGGCAGCAGTATCACGAACGGAATAATGGCTGGAAATTGACTTCTGGTTACCGCCACGCTTCCTCTGCAACATGCAAACAAATTCAAGTAAGTCATCGCTACTCGTATTTTCTAAAAACATAAAAGCCTAGGCGTAAACGCTTATTGGAATACATGTACAACAAAAATTTATGCATGTATGCGGCGCGATATCCATGGCGCCGCCAACTTGACTTCGATCAGTGACGAAGTCACCCTAAAAAAAATATAATAATATATATAATCTCTTTTACGAGTACGCGTGTGGCGCCATATTCATGGCGCCGCCAAACTTGGCCTCGGCCAAGCCGAGGCCGAAAAAAAAAAAAAAAAAAAAATCGACGGGTCTGTGTGTGGCGCCATGAACATGGCGCCACCAACCCTGACCAATCCCCATGGCGCCACCAATTCCCATGGCGCCACCAAATACCTCCCGTCCATATATATATGTATCCCACGTTAAAAAAAAAACAACCTAGGTGGTCTAAAACCCTAGTTTACCTTGTTGCTCTGTGTTGTGGCTCCACTTGATGGCATGATGAGCAAGATCACAAGTACAGATAATAATAAAAGGGGGGAGAGTAGTCGGAAAGAAAAGAAAACTGCTCTGAGAGACCTATCTTTATCCTTCCTCCTTTGTTAAGAATTTAACCTAGGCATCAGTATATATATACATAAATAATTAGGGAATCCTAGTCCCGGTGAAACTCTCGAAAGAAAGGAGAGGGAGGAGGACCGACGGCCCCCTTCGGAAAAGAAAAAAAAAACAAAAACGCGTGCAGAGGGTGGCGCGGATTTCGAGGCGCCATGGCCGCGTCCGCGCCGCATCTCGTGGCCCCATGGCCATAGCGCCATGGCCGCCTCTATCCCCACGCATGCATGCCCTAAAAAAAAAGAGTAAATTTTCTCAAGCGCAAATTTGCTCTTGACTGTTAGGGTTGTTAACACCGAGACCTAGTCCTTGGAACCCCTTTGCTAAAAAAAAATAACAAACAAAACAAACACACACAACAATAAAAAGAGAGAAGACTAAAACCCTCGAAAGATAACATCACCATCTGAGTGCTTAGCATGAAACATTTCTGTTCCACACTAACCAAGGGACTTTCTGTAGATGGTGAAAAATGAGAGAGGGGCAAGATTGTCAAAACACTCTCGAAACCATACCTTATTAAAGGCAATAGCCTATTCAGGCTCATAGCTCAGAGTGCAACCCATTCCATGAGCTCGATAAACTCTCTATAAGCTCTCTCTTATAACTCCGGTGGGGAGGGTAATATCATAGTGCAGTACTAATAACCTCACCAACATATTAAACCCATTGATCTGCTTCATGTCGACACCCATCTCGATATCAGAACCAGGTCGCTTAATGGTATATGGTGAAGAGTTAACAGAGATGTATCCTCATGGATTTCCTCTTAATACGACTCAGCATACAAGTATTGATGCAAACCTCAGGAATATTGAAGCTCCAGGCCGGTCCAGAGCTCTCTGAGAGGCATACATCAGCCTAAACAGGCTTAAGCAGATCTAATCCCAAGTTCAGGATGGTCTAGCCTAACATGGATAAACACGCCATGACCTTAAGTGTGATGTAGCATAAGCACTCACACCACGACTAAGGCACAGGTTGCCCCAAAGTCGAGACTTGGCCAGATGCCAAAGCCATAACGCCACATAGCATGGCACCACAAACCATGAGACACCATTGTTGATGGTGGTTTTTGGCGAGGAGGCCACAGGAGTAATTTCGCATCAATTTCTGGCGTCCTGGAATAGCTCGAGATAAGGTATGAATTTATTTTATAATAGGGATAAGATATTTAATTACCATTAGCTGTATTTTGATATATATCTCACGACCCTAGCCTAGTAGCATGGTCCATATCCCTAGCCTATACGTAAAAATACCTACGCATGCGCATTAGCCTAGCTCATGCTCGAGCCAAACCCTAGGCAATTCACGTCATAAGCACTTGGATGTACACAACCATTCCTTGGCCTGATTGTGGGTATCCACGACCATCTCCTTGGCCAAGCTTGGATGCCCACGGCCATGCCTTGGCCTAGTTTTGGATGCCCACGCCATTAGCTTGGCCTAGCCTTGGATGCCCACGCCACTTCCTTGGCCTAAATTTGGGTATCCACATCTTTTAGCTCGCCTAACCCCTGGAGACCCACGGCCACTCCTTGCACTCACCTTTGGACGCTCACGGCCACGCCTTGGCCTGATTTTAGGTGTCCACACAATCCCTAAGCCTAATCCTTATCCCACGGAAATCCCTAAGCCTAATACTTATCCCACGGCAATTCCCTTATCCTTATACTCACGTCGTCCCTCCCCTCCATGCTTGGAGGCCCACGGCCAATCCCTGCCTTAGCTTTTGGATATCCATGCCTTTAGCTCGCCCTAGTTTTGGATATCCATACCTTTAGCTTGCCTTGGTACTTGGGTGCCCACGCCACCTCCTTGGCCTGATTTTGGGTACCCACACCATTAGCTTACCCTAACTTTGGATACCCACGACTATTGGCTTGCCTTGGCCTTTGGATGCCCACGGCCATGCCTTGGCCAATTCTTTGGGTGTCCACGGCCATGCCTTGGCTAATTCTTTGGGTGTCCACGGCCATTCCTTGGCCAAACTCTTGGAGGTCCAAGGTCATGCCTTGGCCAAATATTGGAGGCCTTATGGCCATGCTTAGCCTAATTTATGGGGGCCTTATGGTTTTCCCTCGCCTAATTTGTGGAGGCCTTATGGCTTTCCCTCGCTTGTACTCATGGAGGTCCATGGCCGTCTTCTCTCTCACGGCTATCTTTGCTCCCTTGGAGCTAGAGTATATCTTTTCCTAGCCTCCCCTCTATTTATGGGTCCCACTGATCCAAATCCTATAGGATTATGGATTTTATTGAGTCCATAATACTCTAGTTTCCTAATCGAGCTCGGAAATCTGACAGCTCACGTATTTCTTCAATGGACGACTTTTAGATAATTGCTAGAGGGAAAGCCACTTTTACTAGAGGGAAAGCTGATTTTGGGGTGGAAATAAAATGTTTTAAAAAAAAACTAAGCCTGAATACTTGGAGGAGGCACAAGTTGTTTTCGATGATCATCTCAAGCAGTTTCTTAGGCATCTTGTTACTGGGGATGGCCCGGGCTTTGGACTCTTGCAACAAAGGCTTGCTACCCTTCCCATCAAGTATGGTGGATTAGGGGTGTATACCATGAGGGACACCATGCAGTATTGCTATTTGGCATCTTGTTTCCAGACCAAAGCTCAGCAGGAGAACATTTTGAGGCAATCTGGAGTTTCTGGTTTGAGCCCAAGTTTTGAGCGTGCGCTTACCCAATACAGACAGGTATGTGGTATTGAGGATTCTTCATTATGCATTGATGACATTGCCCCCCATTCTATGAGTTCTTTGGCAATCAAATACTTCGATGCTGTGAAGAAAAATTTACCACGGAGCGTGATTCGGCACTGTGGCAGTGTAACAGGATCAAACATGCACAAGACTATTTGTTGGCCATTCCGATTGATGGGCTTAACCAAAAACTTGGGTCTCGACATTTTAGAGCTATCTTGCAGTATAGACTTGGGATCCCTCTGTTTGATGAAGGGGAACCATGCTCCAGTTGCGGCAGGGAGATGGATATTTTTGGGGACCATGCCTTGCACTGTTCGCATGGAATTGGGCTCAAGTATAGACATGACCTGGTTCGTGACACCTTTGTTGATATTTGTTATCGTGCGGGTGTTCCAACTAGGAAGGAGGTGGATTTGGGATTTATATCAGATACCGGCTTGGCTTTGAGACCTGCGGATATATTAGTGTACAACTGGGACAATGGACACGACATGTGTATGGATATCACGGTTGTTTCTCCTTTCACAGGTGGTGGGGTGCGTACTTTTGTTCCTGGCAAGGCAACTGATGATGCTGTCGCTCGGAAGAGAACCAAATACTTAGAGTAGTGTACATCTCAGGGTTTTGGTCTTGGGGTGTTGGCTTTTTCCACTTTAGGGGAGTTGGGTAATGATACCGTGGAGTTTCTCAAGAGGTTGCGCAACTACATGGCGAGTCATGATGCAAACGTCACAGTCGGGGATTTCCTTTTCCATAGAATAGGGGTTGTACTTCAAAAAGGGATTGGAGCTCAGCTTGTTGCCAGGCTCCCATCCAGTTCTTGTAAGCTTCTTTCAGTTGACGATGATTAATAAAAAATACAAAATAAAAAAAAAAACTTTATTTTTAATTTTGACTTTTGTTATCTTGGTGAATGGACAAATACGTACACGAAAGACAATTCTTAAAAAACAATAATTTGTAATCAGCAGTAGCAAGTCTTCCCACTAAAAATGTTCCATTCTAGACCAATATCCATTATCACTTGAATATTTCTTCAATGCTTTGTCTTTATTACACGTGAAAGATGCTTCGAGAGTTCCAAAGGTTACCGCACAAGCAACTAGTGTAAAACTGTGAGAATCGCTTTATAGTCTGTGCTACAAAACCATTCCTCTTCAAGCAATTCCTAATATACAAAGCCAAAATCGCATTTCCATATAGGAAACCTAACAAGTATACAGAGACTTAACACTAAGGTCAAACATGAAAACAAAATAATGTTGACAAACATTTATGATATTCCTTTTCGCGCTAAGAAAAATGAACCAAACAATTGAGTGTACCTTTAAATATTACCTAATTTTGTTGAACAAACTTTTTTAATGGTTTAATTTTCAAAACTAGCACACGAATTAACAACAGATGACTGTCAATGTACGTGATCACAAGGTAGGGTAAGTATGATATGGAAAATCAAAATCAAAAAATAATTATTGATAGAGGATTTTTTTTTAAAAAATTTCCACCCCGAAATTAGCTTTCCCTCTAGTAAAAGTGGCTTTCCCCCTAACAATTATCGATTTTTACAGCCCAATCCGTGAACAATTAGGAGGCGCTTCCTTCACGAAAGTTTTTCCTCTGTGAGTTCCCTAAAACATATTAAAAATTCGGAATTTTATCGAATATAGGCTGGCCTGGGAGATTTTATGAATGGATAACATGCAAGTTGTTCAGAAATCCGAAAACAACATAAATGTTATGGCTTATCTTTTGCGTCCTATGCCTAACTTCCCAATAAGATTATTATGCCATGTAACATGGCTTATTATAATTATTGTGGCCTATCTTTAGGTCTTATATTGGCAATGCTTATGCATTCTTGATGATGGCTACGCTGTGATAGCATCATTCGTCTGTTTTTCCTGATTATGGACTTGCTTCTATAAATCAGTGCTATAATTCTTAATCATGGCTCATGGCTATGATTTATATTATTTTGGACATTCATATGTCTTCATTACTCAGAGAATTGGTGCATTACATGCCACAAGACAATTTCTCATATTTATGGCAAATTGAAAGTCGTATTTATTTGACTATTGCCACAGAGAGTTGCTGAAATCCTCTCAGTCTAAATGGCGATTGCATAGCTCAATTCTTAGACTTATCTTATCTAAATGGCGGTTGCTAGCTCAACCCTTAGATTTATCTCATTGGTTTAAATGGCGATTGCCCGGTTCAATCCTTAGACCAAATCTCAAAGAGATATTCAAGCTTATCGCTTAAATCTCTATCTTATCGCAAAGTTCTGAGTTTACCAGTAATTGGTACGACTTGCACCTAGTCATCTTTGACTTAACAAATATTTAACAAATCTTACGAGAATCAAGTAAGTTACATGGGGGGATATTCTTTAGGGTTTTTGGTTTGGCGGTCTACGGCACGTGTGATTGCAACGGCTCAATCACTCAACGGGAAAGAAGCTTAGTCGTGTGAACGTTGCTGGAAAGATGGGATAAGGTAGTGGGTTGTTAGTCTTCCCTATTATTAGGCGCAAGACTCTTAACAACTGACCCCACTCGTTCCTCACTCCCACTCTTCCACTTCTTCCACTTCTTACGAGATCAGTTGGAATTCTATTGCTATAAATAGGTCACTCGACCAGTTTGGAAACATAACAACACGAACAGACAAGTTCAACAGTTTAATTCAGTGCAAGTATAATCAATCAATCTTATCGATAATTGATTAACTCTTCTCATTCAGCATTTAATATCTAGTGAGAACTGAATATCCATTCTTTTAGCAATATCAATCTCAACATCACAGAAAATCATAGCAATTCTCTGATCTCATCTTTCTCTGCTTCCCTCCCTAAACCAACCCTATATCCTCTTCTTGTAACTGAAGCAATACTCGAACGGCCATTTCTTGGTTTAGGCGGGTCTTGTTCGATCTTGACCTCTCGAATACCATTACAATCTTTGATTACATCATCATACTTCACACTTTACCCTTCAGATTTTCTTTATTGTTTTACACCTAAAACAACCATGGGTCCACGAAAATCAGCCTTGGCCAAGAGGCCAAGTCCATGGCGCAAGGCGCCACAAACCTACTTAGCCTTGGCCAAAGGCCAAGACCGTAACGAGGAATATAGCCGCAAACAGGCTGGCCTTGGCCATAGGCCAAGGCCGTGGCGCCATAATCCATGACGCCACAACAAGTAGGCCTTGGCCAAAGGCCAAGGCCGTGGCGCCATAATCAATGGCGCCTCAACAGGTTGGCCTTGGCCAAAGGACAAGGCCGTGGCGCCATGAGCCATGGCGCCACCATAACATAACAACCGCAAAGCTCGTTCAAAATTGGCCTAGGCCAAGGACCAAGGCCGTAGCCTTCTGGGCTATGGCGCTAAACACTTATGGCCTTGGCCAATAGCCAAGGCCACTCCTGTACTCGTGTCCCGGAAGCACTACGCTCATGTTGGTCACGACAATTAGTCATACAACTTTACTCTACTCAACTCAACTACGCAATATCCGCGTATCACTCACTCGAGACATCAAAACATCACACAGGGGGGGTAACTTTAGGGGTATTGGTCTGGCGGTCTACGGCAGTTGAAAGAAACTG
This sequence comes from Papaver nudicaule, assembly GCA_023529015.1. Classification (NCBI taxonomy): domain Eukaryota; kingdom Viridiplantae; phylum Streptophyta; class Magnoliopsida; order Ranunculales; family Papaveraceae; genus Papaver; species Papaver nudicaule. Next base: position 19,370 of record JAJJMA010159585.1, on the reverse strand, counting down.
ATGGAGATAGTGGACAGTTACGAGAAGATGGCGCGAGTGGGCATGTTCTACACGACTCAGGCAGTTGCAGAAACCAACTCATGTCCTCCACTCCCCCACTCTTCCACGACTTCTACCTTCTCTGTCGAGAGATCAGGGTGAGTTCAAAACTATAAATAGAGGCTTCCTCTATCTTCCAAGGCAGAACGTTCAGAACAGCAAAAACACAAAACAAAAACAACCAGAACATCAGAGCCTCAGAGAAAACACACCTGAGAATCGAAACACGTTTCTAGCCTTGGAGATTTCCAGTCGACTTCACGACGGAGATCTTGAACTCTTACACCCAAAACTCATCCTCAACCTGATCTCAAGTTTCTTCGATGTTTCCCTCCCTAGACCAACCTCTATCCTCTCTGTGACCGAATCAAGACGGGAACGGCCATTTTCTTGGTTTAGGCTTGTCTTGTTCGACTTTGATCTCCGAGCACTACGAAAGTACCCAGAGACGGTACATTGTTTTTGCAGGTAAAAACAGCCAAATATTGGGTATTCTTCTCTATTTCTTCAAAACGACGGTTGCGCTCGATAGTCAACTCTTGGGTACTCCTCTTTGCATCTGCAAGACGACGATTGCGCTCCTCAGCTAATTCCTGGGTAACTTCCTCATGTCATCTTCAAACTTTAATTTCAGAGTCGACTCCGAAATCAATTGGGCGGCAGCTTCATCCCTTTCCATCTCAGCCTTCGCAATCTTATGCTTCAAATTTGCTTCGATACCTGGAACACGAGAACAGTCATATTAAAATACATCTCGAGGACACATCAAACTCACATGGCAAAAATTTCAAAACTAGGTGTCCTACTTTCTTTGGCTACCAGGAAGTCAGTAACCTCTTGTTCGCTGGAGAAACGAGGTCTCGAAATTCTCCTTCTAATATCTTCCTCAGGTTTCTACCCCCAACTTTGCCAGTTTAATTCGATACTCGTTTGTCAGTTTTGAAAAGTGATCCTTGAAAGACTTAGCCTTTGCGAGTTCTTTACTAATTTCATTATAACCACTCTTAAAGCCCTCTTTAAGATCTGACAGCTCTTTATTTGCCTTCCTCAAAGCAACATTTAGCCTTTAAGTTGTTAATTTTGCTCTCCAATTTTCAATTATGATCCTGCCAGAAGTGCGAATTGATTGATCCTTCTGGGCAGCATCCCGTTCTCGGGGCAGACGATTGGTATCTAACTGAAATTGGTGCTTCTCCTGAGCCATCCGTTGATTTTTCCCTCTTATACTCAAGCAAGCGTTCCACTTCAGTTTTCTTCTTTCTTTCCTTAAAAAGGATATCTTCATCTTCAACTCTCTTTTTTCGTTGGTAGTCCCGGTCATCTCGAGCATCAGTTCTCTCCTTCACAAGACGGTCACAATCATCCTGATATCCCTTGTCCAGATCACAAGCCACATTCGTATGCTTACAGATCGCTTGTGAATATGTATTGAGAGCCAAGTTAGCTAGACGAAGTTTTTCCTTCTCTTCATCTAACTCCCCTTTTTTACACCGACGAAAAGAACTCAGCATCTACTAGGAAAAGCAAACAAAGAAAAGAAAAAAGAATCATACCTGCCAGTTTCGCACGCTCAGCAGCAATACGAGTCTTCTCGGCAAGCATCTCTTCTTGCATACGAAGAAATTTCCTCTCATAGTACTGTACATCACCGTACTGTTGAAAAGAGTAAGTTAACAAGCCCGATCTATGATGGTCACCCTGTGAAAGAAAAGATCAGCCTATTTAGCAACAACGATAACCAGCAAAAGCAGCAGGGCAAAAGAACCCTAAATACCCTTACCATTTGAATCATGGCAAGATTTTCTTCGAAGGTAAAGAGAGGATTACGAGGATCGCAATCGTCTTTGAGGGAATCCCACCAAATACACCGGCAATCTTCTTGCAAAACTCTGGATCAATTGGACAGTGTGAAGGATCGAAAACATGCGAACTAAATCGAGAGGAAACCTCCTTAGAAAAATCACTGGGATCATGTTTCTCTTGAAGTACTTTTCTAAAATTCTTCGCCGTATACTGCTCAATGTGTTTTCCAGCAAAAGAGGGAGCCCTCGGGAATTTTGAACTAGTGGGACGATTAACAAGTATATTGCTCGAATACTCTGAGGAATTCACAGTCCCTCCCCTTCGAGGTAATAAAAGATCAACGAGGGGGTAGATTTCTTCGAAGAAACCTTGACTGGCACCTGGACTGAGGCAGTAGCTGAATCAGGGATAGTAGCAAGGCAGCAGACATAGAGGCTGCAGCACAAGCAGAGGCAGGAGCACTCGATACAACATTACACGAAGCAGAGGCAGTGGCAACCACATTCTCGGAAACGTCGTCGAGTTTTCGAAGCATTAAAGTTCAGATGCTCATCTCCTGGGAAAACCTTTAAACCATCTCCTAAGGATTTCACGTTCTCTTCACTCCTGCCTTTCGAGGTCACTTTGGTCAACCCCGCACGTGCACCCTTTTTCGAGCCTTTCTTGGGTTTGGTAGGATTCTTCTTTTCCTTCCACACATCAAAGTGGTATTCTAGCAAGTCATCTTTAGTTTCGATCACTTTGCCCTACAAGAAAAGATCCTTCTTCCTCGGGAAACATAACAGAGGCATGTATTCATACTTCAAATAACACATTTCAGTTAAGTAGTATTTATTACCTGATCCATAGTCTCTTCTCCTGCACGGGCACGTTTTGATTCCTTCGGAACGTCCTCGAGAACACCTTTCCTTTTTAGCAATAATCTACGAGACAACTCCCTTTCTTCCTCAGAAAGCTGAACTGTGAAAAGATGGTGAGTCAAGAACTGATGACCATCCTCGAAGTCCTTTCGACGCCAGAAACATCCTGAATCCTTCCAAACTCGAAGAACAAAGCCAACGAATAGTACTGGTTCCGTGTACCAGCCTTCGTCGAGGGAATAATAAGGGAAACCAGGAATTATGTTCTTCACACCCTTCACAGGCTCAAAGTGAACTCCCCAGGTGGCAGCCTCGTTATCAAGTGTTAAGTAGGCCTTGAAGTGTTTAAAAAAGTTCGAAGCTGTAAAGTAATACTTCGCTATCGAACCAGCAATAGAGTTGTCCTCCGAGTAAGAAACCCATTTATTGATTAACTGAATTGAACTACAAGTAAGCTGCATCACTCGCCGAGCTTCAGGCATCGAACAAAGAATCTCGAGAAATAGGGGATTGGCAGGACGATACAGTGGGGGGAGAAGGCCTGCAAGAATCTGATGAGTCGTAATCCACAATTTCTCTTCCCGCATTTATGTTCCTTGATCAGTTCGAGAGTCATCCTAACGTCGGGAGAATGAACGACTTTATGTCGAAAGAATTAGGTTTAAAACCTAAAGCATCCATCTTTGAGATAAGAGCATCAATAGAAGAAGAAGAAGAAGTCATCTGAAAGAAGAAAGAAAACAAGAGAAAGTATAACAGAGACCTCGCCGGAACGGGAAGTTGCAGCGGTAGGTTAGAGAAATCAGAAAAGGGGATGGAAGTGAGAAAAAACCTTTCTTTATGAACTAACAGGATTTCCAAAAACCAACTCGAAATGTGGATAAAGATCAAACCTTTGGGAAAAAAAGGTAAGAACGGAGCTGAAGAAGAAGGAGAATTCGAAAGGTTCAAGGAAAAGTTTTTTAGAGGGAGAAAATAAACTTAAATAAGAGAAAGAAACCAGCGTTGTAAGTTAGAAGGTCAAAAGGTAGCTAAAATCTCGAAAACATGCAAAACGTGTCACAGAGACGTCATATCAGGCAAATAGTGGGACACGTGTTGCAAAATTAGATATCGAAGGCAAATTTCTTTCCCCAGCATCTTCGATCTCGGGAAAGGAAAGAGGCAAACTGTGGGGGCATAAAACCGTTGAACCACGTGTCAGCATTCCAGGGAAGGAGAACTATAATAAGAGAAGAAGTTTGAAGCACTGAATAACTCAAAAGAGCGATCACCCAAAGGACACAACGAGAAGAAGAGCACATCGAAGACAAGCAGAACAACGAAGAAAAGGATATGATCGGAGGTACAGATACCTCATGCAAGGTATCGAAGGACTGCCAAATAAGGATTTTCCTCGATGATCTCCCGAGGAGCACCGACTTACTCAACAACTTCTGACACACCGACGATTGAGTATTTTTGTCTTATTAGCTGTAATCCACCGATGACTCAATCTATAAAAGGCGAGCTCGGGCTCAGTTGTAGGGGGTTGTATTTTTTGATAAGCCTTTGGACATTTGAGAGAGACTAGGTTAGTAATTGATCTCCTCGGGTCTTTGAGCACAATATCCTTGTAGAGTTAGCCAGAGAATTACTTTCCATTAATGAATACTTATATCTTTACTTATTATTTCGGTGTTTAAATCTTATCGAAGTAGTCTGTCATTTATACTCGATGCATTACTTTATACCAAATCAGCTCATTAAACCTTTCATTAACGTATTCTTCTGATGGATGTTGGGTGTAAGATCTATTAGCAGATTTTATACCAACACACACATATTATGAAAATAGTCAAGCCTCTGTAGGTGCATTGATTTACAAACCAACCCCAATAAATATCAGAGTAATACAAATCACACCGAAGCTAAATTTTCTTAGCAGATGTTTTATTACCACGTCATAAGTTCAAATAACTAATCTAGTGTTTTTTTTAGCTGAAAAGAGCCCACACCAGACTTCACATTAACTTTTCAAGTCATTGTTCGATTTGGAGTATTTGTACGTGTAATATTTTATTTTCTTTTAGATGTTGTATATTCTTATTCCTCTACCATAAGATTATGTTCTTATCGAATAAAAGAAAAAAATCACTACTTATTCCACATATATTTGGGATAAAAAGGGGTACATAAGCAAGGTTCGTTTTATAAAAATAGTGTGATGGGTGGTGCTTAAGCATGAGATGTTCCCAGTATTTATTCTATATTTGGTTCAACTAGCATGAAACTGGCTTCATGCTTGGAGTATGGATCACCTTATGAAAAGAAAGAGATACCAAGTACACCGCCAACTTTTTACGTTCGTGAACCTATATGACAATTACTTGGAAGATCTCACAAATCAATTTCCAAGTACAACCTGAGTTGAGATCTTTATTCAAGATATAAAGATAAATCTTTGGAACTCTCTATCTAAGATTGAATTCGCTCGAAGAATGAAAACGTATTTCTTTGAAATTACTTTAATTATATCAATCAGATAGGATATAATGTAATACAAGACACCATAATTTTGTTAATGAGGAAACCGATATCTTATTAAAAGAAAAAAAGAAAAAAAGAAAAAAAATTAAGAACTCCGGACCTGGTCCAGTTTAAATATACGTCGTATTAAGCCGTTACAAACACTATCTAGTATCAAACTGGAGACTGGAATGTAGTTAAGACGGGCGGGATTAACCGTCCAAGCAATTTATTTGAAGTTGCACTTCTACGTCTTTTGGCTCTTGCAAGAACCTGTGCACTTGATTCCCTTAGCCGATGTCGTTTACAACCTAAGAGTTGCTACACAATCCTTCATGAAGACTAGCGCCACCCAACCTCTAACAGGATGTCTAAGTTGGATTTTCATTAGATATTCAATCATGGTTCATGGAAATTGAATTTGTTATCAAATATGGTTTACTCTCTTCAAAACTTATAAATATACCTAACTGATTATACCTCACAAATTAACAATTTTAACCATAGGTATAGATCGTATTATTTGTGTACTTTTATGTCTTACAAACGCATATATAGCCTTACGAAGTTTCCATCAATCTTGATCTATGGTTGATCGTTCTTGAATGTCCTTATAGCAAGAGAGTATGGCCTTTTAAATAAACAAGAACAATATAACAAATACGATATGCATGATCTAAGATTAGGAAATCCAACATGTGCCTTACGAATCCCCAAGTGAAGTCTGGAAATGAAGGGATACCAAGTAGACCACCAACTTTTCATTTTCGTGAACCTATGTGATGATTTACTTGAACGATCTCAAAAATCAATATTCAAATAACAACCCGAGATTAGATCTTTATTCAAAATCTGAATTGTCACAAGATAAATCTATGGAAATCTCAAAGAGGTTGAATTTCCTTAAAAGTTGATGACGTACTTCTTTGCAATTACTTTAGTTAGTATATCAATCAGAGAAAATATAATGCAAAAGTAAAGTAATGTAAGATACTAGAATTTTTGTTAACAAGGAAATCGTAATTTAGTTGAAAAACCCCAGGACCCCGTCCAGATTTTGAACACACACCATATTAAACCGTTACAAACACTAGAATTTCTGTTAACAAGAAAACTGCAATCCAGCAAAAAAAAAAATGTCATATGTGGTATTGAGTCCGATGTGGTATTGTGTCCGGTTTGAGTCCCAGTTTTGAGCGTGCCCTTGTCTCCTACAAACAGGTATGTGGTATTGAGAATTATTCATTGTGCATTGATGATATTGCCCCTCATTCTATGAGCTCCTTGGCAATCAAATACTTCGTTGCTGTGAAGAATGATTTACCTGATCGGTTTGTTATGACTGAGCGAGATTCAGCCCTGTGGCAGGGTAATAGAATTAAGCATGCGCAAGACTATTTGTTGGTCATTCCGATTGAAGGGCTTAATCAAAAACTTGTGCCTCGACAATTTAGAGCCATTCTGCGATATAGGCTTGGGATCCCTCGACAACTCCATGTGTGCGAGCTTTTGTTCCCGGCAAGGCAATTGATGATGCTGTTGATCGTAAAAGAGACAAATATTTAGAGAAATGTACTGCTCAGGGCTTTGGTCTTGGTGTCCTGGCTTTTACCACTTTTGGGGGGTTAGATAGTGACACAGTGGAGTTCTGAAGAGATTGCGCAATTATATGGAGCCATGATGCGAATGTCATAGTGGGGGATTTTCTTTTCCATATGATTGAAGTTGTACTTCAAAAAGGGAATGGAGCCCAGCTTGTTGCCAGGCTTCCATATAAAACTTGTAATTCTGTTGATTTTGATTTTAAAAAAAAAAAAAAAACTTTATTATCCTAATAACCTACGCACTTGATTCCCTTAGCTAATGTCCTTTAGCCTAAGAGTTTCTCCACAGTGTTTCATGAATACTAGTTGTACCCTACCTCTTTCAAGATGCTTAGTTTTGAATTTCCTTTAGATATTCAATCAAGGTTCAAGAAATTCGAATTCTTAACGATTAGGGGCTTATTGATCTCGCCTAATTGATTTTACCTCAACAAATTACCAATTTAATATTCTTAACCCTAGGTCAAGATTGTGTTCATTGCGAAACTTCTAGGACTTAATCTTATTTAAAATAACATTATGAAATTGCTATCCAAATCTTGATCTTATGATTGATCGTTAACGAACAATACAATCGATGCAAGATACAGAATCAAGGATCTGAAATCCGACATGTGCTTCATGATCCTCAAGTGAAGTCTTTACAATAGTCGTAACCTTAAAAAAGGTTTCGAGATGACGACCAACCTTGCAACAAGGATACTCAATATTGTTTTGAGGATTGAAGGTGTTTGTTACTAGAAGTCATCAATTTATATTGATCATCAAGGGAGGTCTTCTACTTTAGAATAGTCCATAAGTTTCTCTGTGTCCAATCTTAAACTCTCGAACCGACTAGAACCATAAGTGGCTAAGATAGTGGAAATATCTTCCTTTTCTCATAAGAAGGTTGTGCACCAAAATATTGGCTTACGAAAACCATGCACATGTTCGCAATCAGTAAGTGAACCATGTTAGACAGTTTTGTTCAGTTACGGTTCTGACTCATATGTTTCATGATGGATACGTGAACCATGATATATACACTTTGGACAACATAAAGTTTTCACTCTAGCATGGACATGTTAGTTTGAGTACTAGTTTTGAATTCCAACGGTTAACACATTGTACATCTATGAGTATATCAGCTAGCCTACTTTTAGACTTCGGTCTGGGATGTAGAAGAGGCTGACTCCACCCTCCAAGAGAATTATCTATTGTCGTACTCCTTACGTCTCTTCGATCTCGCAAGACCCTACGCACTTGATTCCCCTATATGACGTTCTTTACGGGCATATGAGTTGCTTTAACCACTCTTAAAGGCTTGAGACAACTTTGGCTTTGCAACCTCTATTATCTTGTGTGTGTTTCGAACTGTCCTCCACAGTTTAACACACGAAAGTGACTTCCTTCAGATATGATCTAGGTTATACGGAAATCTACTTACAAGTTAGGGCTGGCATGTAAATCAAGTAAAAAATGCCTAACTTGTCTCTATCTCAACTGTGAAAAGAATCACTTAGGAAACTTACACAGTCGGATCTAACTAGGTCTTACAACAACGTGTGCAGCCTTACGTTGCTTCTTTTAAATCATGTTTTCGCGTAGATGTTCTTGAATGGCCTTATTGCGGAAGAGAATGATTGTATAATAGACAAGAACGAACTCAGGATCCAAGGTTACAGGTTAATCTGATAATTACCATAAAGGTATATTATCGCCTACATGTGCTTCCCAACTCTCGCGAGAAGTCTTTATAATCGTTAGGTAATCCAACGGAGAAAATGCTACCTAATAAAGAATGACTACCACAACAAGCCTACACCTAAGTATAAAGAGTTTACGCAGAATTCCACAGAGAAATTTTACGTCTGCTTGATGCTTGTGGTTTTCTTTTTAGAGTCCTCAATTTATTGCATTCAAAAATATAGGTTACTTTGGAAAAAAATAAATAGAGTCCTTGTGCTAAAAGTTAGCTAGTGACCAAGAAAACGAGACTGTTATTTTACTCGCACTCAAAGTCTTACAGTTTAATCACACTTGAAAACCTTTTAACGTTTATCTGCCAAGCAGTTTGTTAGCCCTTAAACTACTTCAAGATAGGGTTCCAAAAAAGATGTGAACAACAAAGTCTTATTGAACCATTGAGATTGCTTAGGTGAACCGCAAAAGATATTCTTGTTGAAGTCCAAACTCATCTAAAAGAGGTCTAAGAGTTATCTGTTAAAACCCGCATAATTATGTCAAAGATAATTACCATGCGGTTCGCGAACCATCTGGACTTGGAATTCAGGCTAAAAAGTCGGAGCCTGTTGTCACGTACATATATGTGTACAAACTTAACTTTTTGGAGTTCCGGAGGAAAATCCGGAGCTCTTATACGCGAACAGTTTTGCGACCGCCTGATGTCAAATTAGGGTTTTTAACTGGATCCGCTCGAAGTACTTGGGCTGGGCCAATTTCCGTACTTAGACGCGGTTACATCCTGAGCTTATATCCATGACTCTGCTCTAGAGTATACTCCTTATATTCGTCAATTTCCTACATTGATTTGCAAGCAAACCATTGCAGTGGAAAGTGTATTGTATCTACCTCATATGCATCTTATAAACTTAGTTAGAAAGCATACCAACATAACTCACGGTTTTGTAGACAAGAATACATGCATCTCAATAGTCTATAGTTACTACTAAAGTAGCCGGCTATTTCGAAAGATAAAGTAAGGAAAATAGAAGAAATTCCATATAATGTCACAACTCCTACTAACCTTTTTTCTATGGAGAATATATGATGTCTTCATCGTAAGCTCTGTCTTCGTTTTCAATTTCTCAACTACTCAGTCTATATCCCAATTCCGTCATCTAAACTCTAGTTGGCTAAATCAAGAATTGTGTTTTGACATCTAAAACTGACAACTAGCTTGACATACCAATACTAGTAGGTTTGACCGAGCACTGCTCTAACACTTCTTATGAAGATCAATACACAACGCCTTCAACTATTATATGATAGAATGGAAAACAGGAGATTGAGGAATAATCATTATTAACCTTTTGACGAGAGGACGAAAGATTATCGCTCAATTATTTTTATTGAATTATGTACTAGTAATATAAATCAAACAATCACCAACTTCAATTTAGATAACATTCACTTTTTAAACTAAAAAGGCACAACATAAATAAACGAATACAAGAATATGTCAACCTAGCATCATTTATATGAGTTTATACAAATAAATACATAAAAAAACCGAATTACACACTTTATATATAAATCAATTATGCTTGTCAGCAACAATACAAGTATCAAGTACACTAATATGGAGAACACATTTCTAAAAATTTACATTAATTTTTTAGACAACTATGGTTCTATTTTGAGTTATCTTAACTTTATACATTTTTCGTTTATTATGAAATTAATTTCAAGACATGCCCACCGATAATTTATAATCAAAGCAAGGATGCAAAGCTAGTGAGATGTAAAAGTGAAGTTTAGAAAGCTACCAATTTAACTTCCAACTGAGATTGTCTTCATTCTCTGATATGCAAAAAACTTCAGCGACTGAGGAAAACAAAAAAAAAGCGAAAAATTTCATAAATTGTAATTAACTTTTTAATCATATGGGAATATAACAAAAGATAAGCTAGAGGAGATTTACTTACTCCTAATCTCTGCATTGTAAGTTATCGTTGTAATGTTGTTTTTTCGTCAGGAGGTTTCCTGACTGTATTTTTGGTAGACGCTTTTAATTTTTACCACGGTATAAAATTATGGCATGACCTTTGTGTAACTTCTCCATCGCAACTAGTATCCCACGACTTTCTCTCTCTAGCCATGTAGCAGTAGCATTGACTTTGGAAACCTCTGGTTGCACAATAATCACCTTTACAACTTCCCTATGTTTCCAATGTTGATGCATGCTTTCAATTACTCCATCAAAGATACCACGCCTCTCAGAAAACATATTTTTCTTGATATGTTAGAGTTCTATTCTTGGTGATCCTTCGTGTTATCAAGATTTAGAACTAAGAAATCTGAACTTTTAATAGGGATATGGATTCAAGGTAATAAATAAAAGTTGTGTTGTACTTACCAAGCATCAGGGTTTTATTCATTTTAAGGCCTATTTTCGTTCGACATTGTATTTCCTCTTGAGTAATCATTTCATAGTCAACAACATGCTCTGCATAAGTCCAACTAGAATTAAGCTTTGCTAACTCCAAGTCTGATTTTACTATATTCGCCTGCAGCTGAGCAAAAGAAATAAAAGAAAGACATTATATTAGAATCAACGCAGTTTGATGTTCATTTAACAACT
>JAJJMA010159583.1:0-11716 GCA_023529015.1 Papaver nudicaule | reverse complement strand
GAGCGGACATCCAAGGTGTAGAGAGTTCATAGATGGTTGTGGATTGGGTCGGTTACTTGAAATACATATTACAAAAGATGATCAACAACTAGTACATGCAATTGTTGAGCGGTTTTGGAAATCCACAAACACTTTCCATTTCCCTAAATTTGAAATAGGCTTCACGCCCAATGACTTCTCTTGGTTGACCGGATTGGGAGTAGGAAGAGGAATGAAACTAGAGTACTTGAATTATAAGGATAACAAGGAAGAATGTAAAGAATATGTTGAAATTCTCTTGCCAAATTTTTGTCAATTTGTGTACGATAAGGCTAAGCTAGGGAGAGCCAAAATAACCGGGGAAATGAGTGAAAGTGAAGAAGAAATTGATGAGAACGGAGAAAGGATTAGAATGAATGGTCTTGATGTAATGTATTATTTGAAGAAAAATAGTGGTGGTATCAAATGTGTGCATTTGCATGATTGGTTGATAACATTTAAAGATGTGGATGCCAATGGAATGGAACCATATTGGAAGGAAATTACTCGGGCTTTTATTTTATGGTTAATTGGTCAAGTGCTTTTACCAAATAGTGTATCCACCACAAAAGTTGGATGGTTGGTTAACTTTGATGATTTAGAACCCGTAAATGAAAATGACGATGATGAACAAGAGATTCAAGGAAGAAGAAGTAGAAAGCATGGTTTTGATTGGGGAACTCCTATATTGGCTTGTATTTATAATGCCTTGGGTGAGGTAACTAGCGGTGGTTTGAAGAGTTTCAATGGCATGTGGATGGTCTTGGAGGTATGCATATATGGCTCATGTTTTCTTTTTACTTTGACGAAACCCATTGAGTGTTTTAAATTCATGCTAATATGTAATTTTATTTCTTTTTTTGTAGTATTGGTTTTATTATTATTTCCACACTTTGGCTCCCCAAATTGAAGAAAATCCGCCGGTTTGGGAAGATGTGTGGCCCAAGATAAAGGTATTTAACAAGGATAAAAGATCTTCGGTTCAAAGAGATATGGGAAAACATTCAATTACCAATGCTCGTAAGCAAGTGGAGTTAAGGTCAATACAATCAACAACATGGCAACCGTGGTTTGGAAGTGAGCATACGGGTAACAAATTTCTAGAGTATAGCTTGAAGTTATCAAAGTTTCGATATGTTTTCTTGGATATCACAAATAAGTTGGGCTATAGATACTTGGGAGAGAGATGTTCGCATCAAGTGACCGGAGAAATAGCTATTCCACCTTTCCCACCTCCACAAGAATGCATGGTAGATATGAATCCCAAAAGACGTAAGTTGTGCAAAGGCTTGAGAACTTGTAGAAAACCCGTTACGGTTGCAAGTGTTCAAGATTATGAGGCATGGTGGGCACAAGTCTCGGTTGGAGCATACTTTGCAACGATGAGTTCCACATTAGTTAGAAAACGGAATCGCGACGACATTGCCTCATCATCTCAAGCTCAAATACGTGTTCCATATCCTCCTTCTATGCAAACAACTTCACATGTGTATGAAAGTCAAGAGAATGATGAATCACCACGGATTGAGTATCTCCAAAATCGTGTTGAGTTTCTTCAAAGTCGGGTTGCTTTCCTTGAACATGAGAATGAATTGGTACTAAGGAATAACATGGCACTACAAAGAGAGAATGTAACACAACGAAGGGTATTCAACTCACAACAATGTTATAATCCCATTGAAGTAAATGAAACCCAAGTTTCTTCAAGTCAACCTTGTACCACTAATTGTCCGGATGTTGTTCATGAAACTCAAGTTTCACAAGAAGATGGTGATGGTGATGATTGGATGAATTGTTCATACATGGACTTAATCCAAGGGGAAAAACGGGACAATAGTTTGAATGTTTTTTTGTATCTTTATGACTTGGTTAACTTGATGAATGATGAATGTTATTTTGTAGACTTGTAGTCTTCCTTTGAAGGATATATATAAGTTTATTTTGTTCTTGATACTTGAATTTTATAAATGTATTGAGTGTTTGTGTTTTTAGTACTTGTGCATATATATTTTTATTGGTATTAGTACTTCTAACCGTCTCAATGTTTCTTAGTGTAGGTACAATGAGCAATTCGGATTCCGATGACAATTTTACTCGTAGACGCCGGAATAGGAGGCAAAGAGTTCGAGCTATTGTGGTGAGGATGCTTATGGCGCAACGATCAATCGCCCTTACTCAACAACCCGAACCGCAAGAGGTAAGAAGAAGACGACACACCATTAGAGATAGGGAACTTCATGATGCTATTATGATGCGTGATTATTTTACCGGTGGTAAACTCACTTACTCGGAAAAGAATTTTCATGACCGTTTGCGTATGAAGAGAGAATTATTCCTTAAAATTAAAGATGATTTATGTGAAATGGACCCGGAGTGGCCTCAAGGAATAGATGCATTAGGAATCCCGGGTCACTCTCCTCATATGAAAACTCTAGCATGTATTAGGTTACTTGCAACCGGTCAATCGGCCGACTCCATTGATGATTATACAAGAATGGGGAAAACTACTTTATACATGTACATGAAGAGATTTGTTAGAAACATAGTTGCACGTTATCGTGGTGAGTATCTACGCAAGCCTAACCAAGACGATATCAATAGAATATTGAAGGAGAATGAAGCAAGGGGTTTTCCGGGTATGTTGGGGAGTGTGGATTGTATGCATTGGACTTGGAAGAATTTCCCTTCGTCTTGGGCGGGGCATTATACATCTTACAAAGGTATACCAACTATTGTTTTAGAGGGGGTTGCTACTTATGATTTATGGTTTTGGCATGCTTATTTTGGGCCACCGGGTTCGAACAATGATCTTAATGTACTTAACTCGTCTCTGTTGTTTGATGATATCTTCAACATAAATTCTCCGAAAGTTGATTTTCGCGTAGATGGTGTAAGATTTGACATGGGTTACTACTTGGCCGATGGCATATATCCAAAATTGTCAACTATTGTTCAAGCTTATAAACAACCAACAAATAATGCACAAAGATGTTTTACAAGGATGCAAGAAGCGTTTAGAAAAGATGTTGAGCGTGCTTTTGGTGTTTTACAAGCAAAATGGCATATAGTGAGAGGTCCGGTAGAATATTGGGATGAAGAGGACTTGAAATACATAATGTTGACATGCGTTATCTTGCACAACATGATAATTCAACACGAGAGGCGTGATGGAGCATGGAGAACAAATGGGGATGAAGATTATAGAGTTTCTCGTGATGCGGAACCACGTCAAGGCGTCAACTATCAAGAGTTAGCACATGAACCAATGTATGATCTTCTTCGACAAAAACTTACAAATCATGTTTGGGCAAAATATGGTGCACATTTGGGTCTTCAAGAAATGGAGGATGTCGAGGAGTGAGTGACGATGATGAAATTTAGATTTTTTTTTTTTTTTTTGAAAGATATGCTTCTCTTCTTTCATATTTGATATCATATATGAATTCCGATGAATATTGAATGCTATGGATGTCTTGGAGTGAACCAAAGGAAATCAAAGAAATTTTCATAATTAAACCAAAGGAAATACAATTGTTAATCTTCAAGATAGAGCACTACAACTAGGACATTAACCCTCATTATTTTGTTGCTTGTTCCACTTGTCTAGTATTTCTTGTTGTTGTTTTTCCACCCATTGGCGAGCGGTGGAAGATAACTTTGACATATCCGCCATCATAATTCTTTCTTCGCGTTCCTTCATTTTTTCCTCTTTGCGACTCTCATTCTCTTCTTTTAGTTGTTGATCTTGCTCTTTCAAATAGGATAACATTTTCTCATTGCTTTCACTAAAGTTGGAGTCAATAGAATCACTTGAAGTGCCGGAGAGAAAGTGTGCTTGTTTTTGAGCTTTGGGTGCTCTTTTCCCGGGTCCTCTTTGCCTTTTGGTTTGAACTTCATTTGCTTGGTTTGTAACAATATCGGCTTCCTTCTCAACATCTTCATTGTCGGTGTCGATTTCTTGGGCGACGGGCGGTGGAGGTTGGGTTGGTGCCGGTATTTCAACGTACTTTGTGTAATCATAACCCGACTCATGCTTGTATAACTCATAGCACTCATCAAAATCGAAGGGACTCCCATGTATTTTCAAGAATTCAATCCGACCATGTACCATCTACAATAATGTAAACATATGAAATTAGTGTTCATTCATACCATCTACAATGTAAACATTAATGAAACAAAAACACTCACCAAGTCCGAGGGTGACCAACCGCTTTTAGATCCTCGATATAGTTTTGCGAGAATTCCAACAAAAAGCTTAATGTCTTTTTTGATAACACATATTCGATTTTCTAAACTTTTTTTGTTTCTACCATTTGGGTTATCTTTAAATTTCTCTAAAAATTTTGGAACAATTCGATCCCAATATTTGGATCTTTTTTGACCCACACCAACACTACCATCACCCGTAATTGCGATATGTATTTTGCAAAGTTCTACATCTTCCTCCGTGGTAAATTTTATTTGTTGCTTCCTACGTTTTTTGGTTTTTTCGGGAGGTGGTTGTGGAGTTGAAGTGGACATGGAAGTAGTAGTAGTAGAGTAGAATGAAGAAAATTGCAAGAAAAAACTCAATCAAAAGATATGTAGTTGAAGGAAGAGAATGGGAGTGATTGTGGTTGAAAAGATGTAGAAGAGAAGGGTTTATATAGGGGTACTTGGAGTGCCCTTTGTTTTTTAATTTTTTTTCACGGCAGACCAAGTGCCGTTGTTTTTTTTTTTTTTCACGGCATACCAAGTGCCGTTTTTATTTTTATTTTTTTGGTAGTGCCCACTACCAACCACTCTTTCAGATGAAGGAGAGATTAAAAGTGTTTGGGTCCAAAGTGGGTTGGTAGTGACCCATAGTGGAACCAAATTTGATCTAATTGGTAGTCACTGACACTACCCACAGGAAATGCTCTTAAACATTCAACAGGTGCAGGTAATAACACGATTTCCACATTGGAGGACATCAGGACAGAAAAAAAAAACAACATTGAAAAGCAAATCATCCGCAAACACAACCAAGCTAAACCACACATTGACAGAGAAATTAAGCAAATCCTGATTCCGAAAATTTTAATTACATGGATCCCTTGTTTACTCAGTAAACGACTACTGGTTTTGAATCAAACATTTGTAAACTCCAAAGCCATATATAAAACATCCGCGAGGGTGAACACACCATCTGTTCGCAAACACTCTTGACCCTGCAAAGAGTCCCTATAAGTTTCAAAAAGCTCCTGAACATGAATGAAATTTAGTTGGCCATCACTTTCTTCAAGTTCTTCATCCACACGGTGTACTTCTTGCAGTGCTTGCTCCAGATGTAGTTGTCCAAGAATTTGGTAATGCTGGGTTTAATCCCTCTGACTTCCAGATATGTGTAGAAACCTTTCTGCAGGCTCTCATCCAAATACCTTCAAAACAAAACACACCAACATTACACACAATAGCAAGCAGTCAAGATAGTATGATTAGCAATCAATCAAATTCCACTTACGAGAAGTCGGGGGGTCCTCCGTAAGCGACATCCTCATCAGAAGCATCTGGGTTCTTTAAAGCCAAACTGGTAATTGTAAATTTATCTTGATCAACCACTACATGTAATTTCAAAGTTGGTCTGTTTTTTTTCGCAGCACTTACACTCATACGAATTTTAAATCTATATTTTAGTAAATTAGTTCAAAATAAACATTGTAAGATCCTTGCTAGAATTCTTAAAGTCAATAGAATCACTAAGACTGATACTTATTTAAGGACCCCTCTATTCTTTCATAGATCTAAGAGCTTCAATTACCAAAATATGTTAGAAAAAGTTTATAATAGAGTGAAAGGTTGGATAGCTAAGCTCTTATCTCAGGCAGTACGAACTACGTTTAATTTCTTCAGTCACTAGTGTTATGCCTATGTATCAAATGATGTGTTTCTCTTTGCCAAATAAGACTATTGACAGGTTGAGGGATCTTCAGAGGGACTTCTGGTGGCAAAAGAATGAAGCTGGAAGAGGTAATTATTTGAAATCTTGGGACTCGATTTGTAAAAGTAAGGCTAGTGGGGGTTTGGGTCTTAAAAACCCACACAAATTCAATTTGGCTCTCCTCACTAGACTTGCATGGCGTCTTATAAACAATCCTGACAAACTTTGGTGCAAGCTTCTCAAATGTAAGTATTTCACAAAAGAACACCCTATAAATTATAAGAAACAATCCGTGAGATCATGGGTGTGGACTAGTATTTGCGAAGGGATCGATGTCATCAAGAGGAACCACTACTGGGAGATTGGTAAGGGTGAAAATATTGATCTTTGGGACTGATAAATGTCTTCCTAATGGAACTTGTCATGTTCCAAGAAATGGTATGGCTCTTACTCAATTCAAAAAAGTTGTTGATATCATAAATGAACAAGGTAAGTGGAATCAATATTTGATTAATAATATTTTTGATGATAACACTGTTAAAGAAATAAACATGATTGAACCTCTTAGTACTTGTGATGGAAATGACCATAGGAAATGGACTGGGACAAAGGATGGGATGGTTTATGTTAAATCTTCTTATAATTACTTGTGTGATAGTAATAGGATAGTAGAGAAAGTAGATTGGTACGGAATGGCATCTTGATATTATACCTAGAACTAAAACCTTTCTTTGGAAAGCTATCACGAATTGTTTACAGGTTAGGGAAAGAATTGGGAGGTTTGTTCCTATTGATACTTGTTGTCCTCTTTGTAACTCTATGAATGTTGAAGATATGGATCATTTTTTTACAAAATGTGTTTTCTCTGAAGCAATTGTTTGTACCATATACTTAGCTACAGAAGGCCCAGCGGATTTCAACCCAATAATCTTAATCAAATAAATAGTTGAGCTTTGGGCCGGAGCATGGGTTTTATGGATATCCCAGTCCACAAAAACCTTCTACCAAAAGTGACTACATTTATTGTATCTCTATAAAAGGATGGATCTGCTTCTAATCAAGACCAGGTACATGTTCAAAAATGAATGAAGAAATGAATCTGGGCAATCATAGGTCTGGATACAAAGTCATCTTAAATATAGGGAATGGATATAATTAATTATCTGGTCATCCCAAAAATAGGGGATGTATATAATTAATTATGTGGTCAAATACATTATGTAAAGATGAACCTGGTTGGCAATTGGCCCAAGTACATGCCATAATGAATCTGGGAGATTATGGCTCTAGATTCATCTCACCCACTACCTATAAATAGAGGTGGAAATCAAACTCAAAAGGTACACATTCACTAATCCTTTTCTCTCTACAAAAACCTGCAGTGAGCTCTTACTTACTTAAGCATCGGAGTGTCTTTGCAGGTACCCCCTCCTCATCAATCAATCAATCTTGGAGAATTAAAGTCATAGAATCAAAAATCAGTTCTTAATTGAACATCATCAGTTACGAATCCCGAGGAACTGTTGAAGCATCTGACGGTCAGGAATTCATCATCAATACACGAATCTCGAGGATAGTTGTGGGAACATTTTTGCTATAACATCTTTTGGCGCCGATCAAGGGGAGAAAAGGATTCTATACCATCGAAAAGAAAAGAACACAATATGGCGGCAACACAAATTAGTTACAATGATGGAAATGGCAACACAAATGCCATTTTATAGAGAGCTCAAAGCGTTGTAGAGCAACCAATATACATGGAAGGAGTGGACTTCGCTCGCTACAACAATCAACTCAGCAAAAACCAAATGGTTGGAGCAGAGGAAATCGGTGGGTACGTTATTCATCCCCTTTCTTAATTGAAAACAGGAACTTGAACCAGTCTCCAAGACTAGTAGGTCATCAGACCGCAACGTTGAGCTCGCGCCTCAGTCCTACTGCCAACAGAGGCTCTCGATTTGCTTCGCGAGTTGAGCAGGTCGATAGGGCCCAGCCAACACCGGTGGACTTAAACCTACGAGAAAGACTGCAAGAGCTGGAAAAAGAAAATAAACGGCTAAATAATGCACTGGAGAAACGACCACAAATTCCAGACACTCGTCGATCTGAACGCAAGAGGCCAACCCCATGTGCACGACCTTCCACGGAAGATCGGTGAGCGCATTGGGAACATGATAATCGCGATAACAGGCGTGAGTCACCAAAAAGACATCAGGCCAAAACAGGCGAAGGAAAGAAGGTCGCATCAAAGGAACAATATCGGGAGGATTATTACGAAGACCACTCCATCACTCACGAGTCTGATCGGCATTCAGGACCGAGCCGTTGGCAGCCCACCAAGCGAGGATGGAAAGAGCATCACGACGAGAATCGTCGCTCTAAGAAGAGTAAACCAGAAAATTCCAAGCCAAGAAGGCACAGGGAATCCCCCAGAAATGGGAAGATGCACAGGAAAACTGGAAGAGACTCGTCAACAATCGAAGAAATCAATAAAAGGAGATTAAGCGAGATGATAAAGCAGGTATTGTCTCAAAAACAATCTCGAGACGAGAGGCTACAAGTCCTAGCGATGAAGAGGCCGATGATTCACCATTTGTAGAGGAGATAAGGATCTTTCTCCCGCCATCCAATTTTGTGCAACCTCCTTTTAAAGAACTCTTCGACGGAAAAAGTGGCGATCCAGTAGAGCACGTCCAGCATTTCCAAGCTTCCATGAGCCTCTGGGGATATAGCGACGAATTACTCTGCAGAACCTTTCCGGTGACACTAACGGGTAAAGCCCTAACTTGGTTTTCACAGCTAGAACCAAATTCAATTGCAAATTTCGGAATGTTGTCCGACGCATTTTTCGAGAAATACAAAATAAACCTTGGGAGTAAAAAAGGAAGCAGTCATCTGTTCGGATTACGGAAGGAAGTAAATGAGAACCTTACAACTTTTAACCAGCGATTCCGACAAGAAGTCAGCGAGGTTGGAGCAATCGATCCCGGACTCATCATCGAGGCATACAAAAATGCCCTGCCTTACGACGAGTTTGGAATTTTCAATTCCCTAACCGTATAACCAATGGGGAGTTTGAAGGAACTGCAAGAACAGATAGTTACGCAAGCGGAAAAAGAAAAGAAAGCCAAATTGTCTCGAATCAAAGGAGCCGCATCAAAGGTTTCAACCAAAGGAAAACACCACTCAGAAGACGACTCTAGGAGGAGAAACCGGGACAACTCAAGGAATCAGAGAGGAAATGCGGAGGACTCCAGAAAAGGGCAAATAAAGGAAGGAGTAAAATTTCCCAGCCTTAACATCGAGTTGGGAGAGCACTACAAAAAAATCAAAGACACACTCCCCGAGCCAAGGCCGCTACCAGAAGATACCAAGGGAAAATGAGACAAGAACAAGCATTGCTCCTGCCATTGAGACCATGGGCATACCACAGACCACTGCCGAACGCTAGCGTCAGAAGTTCAAAAAATGATCGATGGGGGGAAACTCCAGCAATATGTGAAAAAGAGCCCATCACAAATCAACTCACTGGATCTACATGAAATCAGGGTAAGTCACGCAAGGATTAATTCAGCATCTAGAAAGGCTTACGAAAGCGCTAAACGCTTGAAGATTCGACAAATTCAAGACTGGTGAGTATCGAACAAAGTAGACTACGTCAACCTGATCGGTACAGAAACGTTAGAAGAAGGGAAGGCTGAAATATCCTTCATTGATGTTGACTTTGCGGGAGTGTATCGCCCATACAATGACGCTATTGTTATCTTAGACCTCATCGGAATGTTCAAAGTGCGACGAGTCCTAATTGATACTGGGAGTTCTATAAGCGTCATCTTCTCAGGAGCATATTCCTCGATGAATCTGAATGAAGAACAGATAGAGGTCGATGACAATCCAATCGTCGGGTTTAGTGGTGAACTGTGACAGCAGTCAGAAGAGTCAACGTGCCCACTACTATTGGAGGCAAAACAGTCATGCAGTACTTTTCGCTGCCCGATTTGTCGTGCACCCTACAATGTTATATTTGGTCGCGATTGGATCGAAGCAATGGGAGTTGTAACTTCAACTATCCATCAGTGCTTCAAATTTATCACCCCTGCAGGAGTAGTAAAAGTCAGAAGCGATCAAGTAGCATCCCATAGTGTCACGATAGCGCGATGGAGGAGTACATGCGATCTGAAATGAAGGGTACAGAGATACTCCAAGCTCAGAAGAAATTATAACAACCAAAGAATTTTCCGATCTCTTACCAGGAGAAAAGAAAAGAGGTACCGCCGACGATCGAGAAACTAATACAAATACAGATCGGAGACCTTGAAGAACATTCCTCATACATCGGTGCAGAGTTGCCAAAAGAAGAGCGCGAAAACTTGATAACTCTCTTGAAAGAAAATAAAGATGTATTCGCTTGGAGCTTGAAAGATATGCCAGGAATCGACCCAAGTATTGCTTGGCATAAGTTAGATATCAGTGATAGCTTCACTCCGGTCAGACAAAAGCCAAGGAAGATGGCCCCAGAACGAAAGGCAAAAGTAGCAGAGGAGATTGAACGAATGCTAGAAGCAGGGATAATCAAACCAATACAAGTGGCTAGCAAACATCGTGGCAGTCCCAAAGAAGAATGGTAAGGTCAGAGTCTGCATCGACTACACCAACTTGAACAAGGCGTGCCCGAGTGACTCTTATCCACTACCTAGGATCACAGACCTAGTCGATGCTACATCAGGATATGAAAGGTTGTCTTTTATGAATGGATATTCAGGTTATAACCAAATACCACTGTACAAAGATGATCAAGAGCATATTGCATTCATCACTGATAAATAAGTTTATTGTTATGTCGTTATGCCATTCGGTCTGAAAAATGCCGATGCTACCTATCAACGTCTGGTGAACGAAATGTTCAAAGATATGATTGGAAAAACCGTCAAAGTCTACATCGACGACGTGGTGGTAAAGTCAAAGCAAAAATCATCTCATCTCTTAGACCTCGAGAGAACATTCGAGCGACTGAGACAGTATGGGATGAAGTTAAATCCTGCCAAGTGTTCCTTCGGACTCACATCTGGGAAATTTCTGGGCTACATGATGACACAGAGGGGAATTGAGGCAAACCTCGAGCAGATCAGAGCAATACTTGAGATGCCATCACCGAAAAACAAGAAGGAGGTACAGAAGCTCGCAGGCATATTGGCAGCCTTGAACAGATTCATCTCACGGTCGTCAGACAGATTCAAGCCGTTCTTCCAGATCTTGAAAAAGGCAGAAGCCTTCGGGTGGAACGAAAATTGTGAACACGCCCTAAGAGAGATAAAAAGGTATCTAACTTCACCCCCCTGTACTTTCCAGCCCGAGAACATGTCAAACCATTTATATCTATTTGGCTGCGAGTGACTGTGATGTAAGTGTTGTGCTATTCAAACTCGAACCCGACGAAAAACCAGTCTACTTCGTTAGCAAAGCTCTAACGGAGGCGGAGACAAGGTATTCAAAAATCGAGAAAATAGCCCTGGCAATCGTATGTTAAGCCATATTTCGGAGGACGGCGGATCGTGGTGTACACGGAATATCCCCTGTAGAAAGTACTGGGGGGAGCAGACGACTCAGGCAGGCTAGCAACATGGGAAGCTTATCTCTGAGCATACAACATCACCTATGAACCACGGACAGCCAAGAAAAGACATGCATTGGCATCCCTGATGGCAGATTTTCCAGTGGAGGATATTACGTTATCTGAATCCGCTATCGCCGAAGAAGCCTCACCGGAAGCATAGGAAGGTACGATATCCTTACCAT
>JAJJMA010159574.1:0-10289 GCA_023529015.1 Papaver nudicaule | reverse complement strand
GAGTATTGCGCTTTTGACAAAGTGTTCATTGCTCCTTTAACATTGACGCCCCTAAAAAAGGTGACAAAGGCTTCTACCCCCACTACTCTAGAAGATCTTCGAACGCCTGATCAACACGGCGAGTGTGCTGTGACTGCTTATGGCACGCTCAAGGCTGGGAAAGCGGACCTATTTCCTTTGTATGATCCCGCCGATACATTCATGTGTGATTTATTTCTGGCGATCAAGAAAAGTCCTTTCCAACTCACGGCGAATGCAATTCGCATCTTAGTGGAGTGGAAACTCCGCCGCAGTAACAAGACTAACTACCCAGACTTGTTTGAGGAGGGTAAGTTTTCTCCTGAAGAGTACACTGTTGAGAACTTTTTAAAGCAATATGATGTTCTTCCTTCCTCCGTAAAGGGTGAGCCCTGGGCTTACCGCTTTGTTACCAAGAAAAAGTTTGCAAAGAAACCAGAGGAAGTCATGCTTGGTGCTGTAGACGCCAAGGAGGTTACTGGTACTACCACGGCGAGAAAGAGTTCTGAGACCGGCTGGACCAACATACCTTGCTCGCTGGAAGGTCCTTGGTTGCTAGGGTGGTGTGATGCTGATAGGACGATCAAGCGGCTAGACTTCCCCGAGGAGCACAAGCGCTTCAAAGATCATGACTTTACCCATTTAGACTGGGCGGAAGAAAAACAATATCTGGGCACCGATGGGAAGATACGAGTAGATTCCCAGGGCAACTGGCTGGTGTTGTCCAAAAAGTCTGCCAAGAGGAAATCCTCCTCTCAGGTAATGAATAATTTACTTTTAATGAATATATATCTATATGCCTCTCGCTATTTTCTAGCCGAGCTTCGAGAAAGGCATAGCTGAAGATCTAGGAACAAGCATACTAAGTTTCTTATTTTAAAAATATATCACATATATTTTTAAAATATATATCTATATTTGCCTCTGCTTGTTTCAAGATCTGATAGGTGTGCCGTTTATTCGCAGAGTACTCCGCCTTGACTCCTGAGGAAGAACTCCGCCAGACGCTGAAAAGGATCAAATCCGATGCTGTCGCCGAAGGCTCTCAAGGCGAGTCCTCCGCTAACACAGGAGACACTATGCCTCCGCCGTCCGGTACTGTACTGCCTCAGCCATGCTTGCATCGCACTCGGCGTTCCACTTCTTCTTCCACCACTCCTTCTTCTAAGAAATCTTCCACCAACTTAAAGGATAAGACCCCTGTTACCCAAAACCTAGCAACCATCTCTGAAGAGAAGGACGACGATACAGTGATGACTGACGCCGAACCTGTGAAAGAATCTCCAAAAGGTCCTCTTGGGCGAGAGCCTGTTGTTCCTCCCGCCAAGTCTGGCAATGATGTTTTCATTCCTCCCGCTAGAGACATCTTTACTGGTCCTTCCGGTAGTTCTAACTCTCCTGTCGCTCTTACAAATCTTCATAGAATGCCTTTTGGCGATAGAGATTCTGGGCTCCCAAGAAGGAGTGATACTGGCATGGTAGTAAATAGGCTCGCCGACTCTTTCTCCCGACTGCTTTCCTTGGAAGAAGAGAGGAATAGCCCCATTTCTCTTTACTATGAAGCTATGCTGAAGTATTCTACAACTGGCTTGGCCCACTCTTCAAATTTAGCCTCCGTGGCCCAAGGGTTGACTCCCCAGGAACATTTTTTTATGGCCGCCGCGGTAACTATTCATTCCAATGTGCTTTATTATTAGCTATTATGTTTAGCTTTGTTGATTTCCTCTTTCGCTTCTGCCTCAGGGATTTCAACATTGTTTGAGTCTTATTGATACTTTTGACGCACAAGGCGATAGGGTGAATTTTCTGTCTCGTGAAAACGAGGATCTCGAGCGCCAGCTGAAGGAAAAAGAAGCAGAAGCAACAAAGTGGCTCAATGCTAGCATCAAAGAGTCCACTGAGCGTGATGAACTTCAAGGTACTTTTTTCTTTTAACTTGTAGACTAAAATTTCTTTGCCTTTTAGTCTTTCGCCGGATCCCTTAGATCTTGCCCCTTCCTTTCATGCCCCTGCAATCTTTTGTTTTCGTAAAGAACGATTTGTTTGCTCTTTTTTTTTTTTTGTTAAGGCGGATATTTTTGTTCCTTTCCGTCTTTATTATCGCCATGTAGGGATATTACCTTTAACTTTATGCAATGGATTATCTTCCTTTTAAATGCTGCCTTTTGAACAATCTTCTATTGTATTTGCTTCAATTTGCCCTCAAAGTCTTGACTTGCCATTGAGTGAAGTCCTGGTCCTGTACAACCAACAATTTCTCAGAGCGACAGGGTTAGATCCCAGCCGTAACCATTACTTGTGCCCGTCGGCGATCTAATATAAGCTGCTTGGGTTGCCCCATAGACTTTAATACACTATAGCTTTCGCCAGGGGTGATGCTATGGCGTAGACGGATTAACACACCGACGGCTCCGCCGAATGTGATGCTACAGCAAAAGGGTTCTTATTCGCCCAAACACTTACAGATCAACAAGTAACACGACTGGCCTTACAACTAAGCCTGGGTCGGACTAACTCTTACAAGTAGGTGCGTTCACTCAATGCAAGCAAGCTTTCTTCATAAGAGATCTTGGCTCTTAGTTGATTTTATTGGTTTGGGCATTATGCCTTCAAAGATGGCACATGGCCTTAGTACCTGATCAGGGTTTTGGTATGGCTTTTATTGCCTTGGGCATCTGTGCCTCTGTAGGTGGCTTTTATAGCCTATTGATGAGTATGTTGCCTCAGCTACTGTGCTCTTAGAGCTTTTAAATTCTAGCCATCACTGTAGTTAGATTACTCAATGAATGAAAAATGTAAATGACTCAGTAATTTGTTAACGGGGTTCGGCGCATGATAGCAAACCTACGTCCCCGGATCTTATTTGTTGTTGTGTTACATCAGTTAATAAGATTTCTTGGGTATTATGCCCGCCCAATACTTCGGATTTTACATTGTTTCCCTCAAGGATAGTACTTCTTAAGGAACCTGGCGTTCCATGGATGTTCAAGTTGTACGCCATGCTCATCAATCAATACATACGCTCCTGGACCAGCCACTCTTTTGACCACATAAGGGCCATCCCATACAGGCTCCAACTTCCTGCATCCTTCTCGCTGAGACGGGGGAATTTCTCGAAGTACCAACTCGCCGGGCAGATATTCTCTTGGAATCACCCGCTTGTTGTATTCTCTTGATAATCGCCGGTGATAATTTTCCATGTGTGTAAGGGCGATTAGCCGCTGCTCTTCTAAGTCATCCAGCTTGGCCAGAATCAAGTCTGTATTCAAATTCTTTTCCCATGCCTCATGCTTTGTAGTGGGTAAGATTACTTCAGATGGTAGTACTGCTTCGGCACCAAAAGTGAGTAGGAAGGGAGACGCTCCAGTTGCTTCTCGAACTGTGGTTCTATACGACCACAAGACATTGTGTAAATGCTCACACCATGCCTTTTTGTGCTTCTCCAGCCTTTTCTTCAATCCCATTCCAATAGTCTTATTGGTGGCTTCTGCCTTCCCATTACTCTGAGGGTACAAGGGAGTTGATTTTCCTAACTTGACGTTGTAGTGAGCGAGTAACTTTCTTATGTTGTCGCCGACTAACTCCTTTCCATTGTCTGTACATATCTCCGCCGGTACTCCGAATCTGCAGAATATGTTCTCCCAAATGAATGTGAATACCTCTTGTCCTGTTTTCTTCCTGATGGCCTTGGCTTCACACCACTTGGTGAAATAATCTGTCGCCACAATGATGTACTTCCGTTATCCGGAGCCTGTAGTTAGTGGTCCAATAATATCAATGCCCCACTTGGCAAAAGGCCAAGGGCTGAGCACTGAATTTAAAGATGTTGCCGGCGCCTTAATTCTTCTTCCATACAGCTGTCATGGTTTGCATCGCTGAACATATTCTTTTGCATCTTTATTCATCCAAGGCCAGTAGTATCCCTGCATTCTGACCTTCAAGGCTAAAGCTCTTTGGCCACTATGATTGCCGCAGTCTCCTTCATGGATTTCTTTTAATAATTTATTACCTTCTTCCCTTGATACGCATCGCAGCAGTGGTCCAGAGAATGACCGGCGATATAGAATTCCATCTCGGAGTTCATAATTCGCCGAACGACTGATGACCTGATGAGCTAAAATCTGCTTTCCTGGTAAGGTTAAGCGGTCTAAATAATACCGTATCGGCGACCTCCAATCTGTCTCTGCTGACTCTTCCGTGCTTGTTGTTAATACTTCTCTTTGCCTTGGCGTTGCTACCGATGGCTGCATCACTCTTTCGATAGCTATTGAAGGAACATCCGGATCTGTCATCATTGAGGAGATGAACGCCAATGCATCGGCGTGCCTGTTATCTTTTCTGCAGATGTGGCGAAACTTGATACCTGCGATCCTCTGGGCATACTCCCTAGCAAGTTTTAGGTACTTCTGCTTAGATGGGTCTGTTGTCTGGTATCGTCCAGATATTTGTCGAATCACTAGCTGAGAGTCGCTTGTCAATCTGACATTGCTGATACGCATTTCGATGAGTATTCGCATGGCGTGAATAACTGCTTCATATTCTGCCTCATTGTTAGTCGCCGGGAATTCTAGCCTTAGCGAGTGTACTATCCTTGCCCCTTTTGGCGAAATTAGGACAATCCCTATTCCATTTCCTTCTTTATTTGATGAGCCGTCTACGTAAACCTCCCATCCGTCAGGACTGCACTTCAATAGATCTGGCACTTCATGCTCTTGCTCATCCAAAGAGGATGGGATTTCTTCAATCTCTTCTTCTTCATCAATTGGGAAGTCGGCGAGGAAGTCCGCAATAACTTGCGACCGCTGAGCCGTACGTATTTCATATTGAACGCCGAACTGTTCGATTTGCTGATTCCACTTGGCGATTCTCCCCACTCTTTGAGAACTATGCAGGATAGATTCTATCGGAGTTTTAGTGAGGACCACAATGGGATGGGCGTGAAAGTATGGGCGTAGTCGCTGAGATGCGAAAACCAACGCCAGGATCAACTGCTCTATTTTAGTGTAATTCTTTTCTGCCCCTTGCAGTGTTCTGCTGATATAATATATAGGTGTTTCCCCGCCCTTGGTCCTTACGAGCACAGCGCTTATGGCGAAAGGTGTTGCAGCGAGATATACCCTAAGTTCCTCGCCATGTTCAGGTGGTTGAATTGCTGGGAGGGTGGCGAGATACTTTTTAATACCTTGAAAGGCGGCTTCATGTGCTTCAGTCCAGTTGAACTTTTCTCATTTTTTCAATGTTTGGAAAAATAATTTGCATTTATCGGAGAATCTTGATATGAATCTGTTAAGGGACGCCAAAGTCCCATTGAGCCGCATAACATCTTTTACCGTTACCGGCGAAGGCATTTCTATAATTGCCTTAATCTTTGCTTGGTCAGCTTCCACTCCTTTCTTTGTGACGACATATCCCAAGAACTTTCCTGAAGTTACACCAAAAACGCATTTCGCCGGGTTGATCTTTAACTTAGTAATACGCATATGGTTGAATATTTCTCTGAGGTCTTCCACGTGAGTTTGCTTCTTCTTGCTCTTAACCAGCATGTCGTCCACGTATACCTCCATCGTCTTCCCTATCCATTTTTCAAACATTTTCTGCGCCATTTCTTGATAAGTAGCGCCAGCATTCTTCAACCCGAATGGCATTCGAGTGTAACAAAATAATCCTTTAGTGGAAAAGAAAGTGGTGTGCTTCTGATCTTCCTCCGCCAAAGGTATTTGGTTATATCCTGAATAACCATCCATAAATGACAACTACTCGTGACCTGACGTAGCGTCTACAGTTTGGTCAATACTGGGCAGTGGGAAGCTGTTCTTTGGACAGGCTCTGTTAAGATCACTGAAGTCAATGCAAATTCTTACTCCCTTGTTCTTCTTAGGTACTACCACCATGTTAGCTATCCATTGTGGATATTGCACCGGCCTTATTACACCGGATGCCTTCATTTTGTCAAGTTCTGCCTCTACTGCTTCTTTATAAGCTGGAGCCAATTTCCTTATCCTTTGCTTGAATGGTCTGATCTTTGGATCAATATCCAATTTATGACATGCTATCGCCGGGTCAATCCCTGGCATCTCATTCATGCCCCAAGCAAAGACATCAACATATTCCTTGAGTAGCGCTTGTAACTCCGCAGATTCGTCTTCAGTTAATAGAGTGCCAATCTTTACCATCTTCGGATCCTGATCATCGCCGATGTTGACATCCTTAGTGGGTTCCACCGCTGTAAAATGTAGTTCTGGTTCTCCCATCGGCGATGGTTCCTTTAATTGCTATAAGGCCTTATCTCCAGACTTCGCCGAGTCTTCTACCGAGTTTACTGAATGCACATATGTGGTTGGGTTGGCGATGAAGTCTAGAATCTCCTGCTCCTTAATTGCTTCCTTGCCGAGCTTCTTTTTCTCTGCAATCTTCGCTTTTCGATTTTCTCGTATTTGCACATCCGCCGAATTGCACGCCTTGGCCACTGCTAAATCTCCAACATATTCGGCGACTCCAAATGGTGTAGGGAATCTCAGGCGTTGATGATAAGTAGAAGGTACTCCCTTCAAACTGTGGAGCCATGGTCTTCCCAGAATTGCGGCATACGGCGAGTCAACATCCACAATACAAAGAGTAGTTTTCAAGAAATAATCCTCGCAAATCTTAACTTTAAATTCAATCTCGCCTTTAGGCTTAGAAGCGATACCATTAAACCCATAAATGTTATAGGAGGAGACTGTTGGCGAGGGTATTTTGTCATCTTTCGCCCTCATCGCCTCAAAGGCAGTATTAAAGAGGATATCCACAGAACTTCCCGGGTCAATAAGCACCTTTGGCAGCCTGAATTGCTCCATCTGAACGGTAAGAACCAAGGGGTTGTTGTGATTTCTTCCCTCTGGAGGAATCTCTTCGGCGGAGAACCCGACACAGGCCTTCATCCAATCTTGCAAAGGCTCTTGCTTAACGGCAACACTACAAATCTCATTCCCCATTCTATCTCGCTTATGCACACGAGATAGAACATTATCATGAAATTCGTCCCTAGTAATCTTTGAGTGTACAATGGAAAAGCATTCTAATTCCAACAAATCACGCTCAACCTTTACCTCATACACCTTTGGGGTCTGGGCGGGAATGGCTTGAATTGGCTGAACCATGATGGGAGGTGGTGGTGGCAACTCTAAGAATTCCTGGAATTTCCCCAAGCGGATGAATCGATGCACTTCTTGTTGTACGCCGGTGCAGTTCTCAGTTGTATGGCCATGAAACTGATGGAATTGACAAAAGGAATTGGTATTGGTTGGCGGGGCCCTTGGGTTTCCTCTGTTATAAGGGTAGCGGATATCATCCCTACAGTTTGAACTTTCAATTTGGCCAAATGCATCTGTGTAGGTGACACACAATTTTGGTAGAGTAGCGTCTTGGAAAGGTTGCTGGTTGCCTCTGCCGAATTTTCTGTTATCTCCATTGTATCTTCTTTCACCATTTCCATTTCGCCGATTATCTCTTCCCCCTCGTCCATAGTTTCCTCCTCTATTGTCTTGCTTGTCACGCCCATCATAGTTCTCTCGCTTCTGCGAATTCCAATGTTGTTCGGCGGTAACTTGCTGTTGTTGCCTTTCTGCTTCAGGTATTATTATCGCCGAAGAGGGATTCTGCGTTAATTTTCGCTGTTCAGCCTTCAGCCATTCTTTCTTAATTTCTTCTTGATCTTCCGGCGAGAAACTATTGATCGAGTGAATTTGTTTTGCCCTTTCCTTCTTCAAGCGAAGCTCCTCTTCTCGGATTTCCTCATAATTTATCCATTCATCCTGTATTGCCCTCAAAGTTTGCATATCCTTCGGCATCTCCCAGAATAACTTTTGGTACAACGGGTCTGACGTCTCCATGTCACTAAGGAATGACCTTATCTTCTCCTTTTCTGAAACCTCTGATCCTACCTCGCTACTCGCTTTCCTCCATCTTTGGATAAAAATTTTGTAAGTCTCCGAGGTTCTTCTCTTGATGTTGAATAATCTTTCCACGCCAGGCCGACTTCTGTTATTCTGAATAAAAGCACGCAAGAACTTGCATTCTAATTTCTCAAAGGACTTAATTTTTCCTTCTTCAAGCCCATCAAACCAAGCCAAGGCTTCATCCTTAAGGGTAGCGGGGAAGGCCATACACATTATGGGATCAGATCCTACCCAGGCTGCCATATCTCGCTTGTAAGCTCTCGAATGCTGCGAAGGGTCTCCAGTTCCATCATAGGTGGAGGTGAATTTAGGCGTTGAATATTTGGGAGACACGTACCCATATGTGATACATTCATGAAAGGGTGTTTTTTGCGCCTCTGACAGTGCAACCCTATACTTCGATTCCCTTGAAGATCCACTCAAAGCTTCCACCTTATGCTTTAGTCGGCGAAGATCCTTCTTCATCTCTTTATCTACTTTATGTTGCCGCTTAGAGCTACTATGGTCTTTGTTATCTTTTCCAGGCACGTTCACTCTTCTGCCTCTTTCGTCATACTTCGCCGATGAATCTGAGATTCCTGATGTGCTGGTTCCACTCTTTTCAACTCGGCGAGTTGTATGAGACTCATGGCGAGATGAATGCGCATGGGACTCATGGCGAGATGAGTGTGCATGGGACTCATGGCGAGAAGAATGCGCATGGGACGCATGGCGAGTTGAGTGTGAGTGGGATGCATGACCTTTATTTTGCGCCGCCATCAATTCTCTATGACTCTGAAGTACCGTCTCCATCTGCAATTGCATTTGCCTCTGCACTTGATCCGCCTGCCTGTTATTGGCCTCAAGAATTTGCCTTAGCAGAGCTTCTGTGGTATTTGTGGATCCAGTATTATCTGCTATCACCACTGGGCGAGTTACAGTAGCACCAGGTGTTATTGTCGTACCATTTCTACTTGCTGCCTGTGGAGTTTCTGCCACCACCGCTGGAGCTTCTTCTGCTGCATGCAGTGCTTCGCCGACATCTTGTACCAGTTGCTGCTGAACGTTAGCTGTCATCGTGCCCACTGCAATTGCGTTTTGAGTTGCTCCCCCTGCATTCGATGTTTCGCCTATGGTAAATCTTCCGCCACCAATCTTCTCGCCGCAAGCATTTGCTTCTACTTCACTACTGATTCTCCTTAGCAATGGATTAGGCTCAGGTGACCTTTCTGCATTCTCAAAACGAGTAATATCCTCCATGTAAACTTCTTCTTGGCGAGTCACTCGTTGGACAGGTGATCTGCGAGATGAGCTTGCCAAATTAGGATCCACTGGACCAGCTGGTTCCATTGCCCTGCTTCTAGTGTTGTGACCACTGGGGAATGTCGCTGGTGTAGGAGGGATAGGATGTCGAGGAGGCCTACCCGCCGGGGCTTTATCGCTTCTTCCTCTAGGACCCATTCGCCGAGATTCTGTAAAAGAAGACAAACACACTTCCTGACAGTATTGCTCTGTTAGTACTGTGGGTAAATGCCAAATAAGTTAGTTGGGTTGCTTTTCAGAATGTTGATGAATGAAAGACAAAAAGAACAGCTTTAAATCATGTGATGTGCAAATGATGACCTAATCATGACAAGAATTGTAAAAACATCCTATGATATTATGATTTTCAAATCGAAATGATAGTACGGCAGCTGTTTTTAAGAAATTTTTTGAAATGGTTTTAGAATACAATTTCCTTCATGAGTCTACAGTTTCTGCTACTCGCCGGAAAAGATACTTTTTGCCGGAAATATATATCTATATTTGCATTTTCCGAGAGAAACCCATACCCAAAAATAACATTTTTCTATCCTTATAACTAGTTTTCTCCACTGCTCGTGTGAAAAAGGTGAAATATGTGATAAAATCGCCGATACAGGCCGGCCAACCCTTGTCCATAACCATAATAACACTTAACACAGCATGATTTCCATAAATAATAAAAAATGTCTACTGAGAATCCAGATCCATCGCCATAGCATACTAAAAATGCCCTATACTTTCTAATCTTAGTAATGTTCTACAGGAGAATCCTTATAACAAGCTTCATAGCATACCATATATAGCGAAACAGAAGCAAAATCATGAAGAAATTCTACATAGCGAGCATAACATCTCTAAATAGTATGATAAAACTACTAAAACATCACGGCGACCTCTAAGACTTATAAATCATACCATATATAGAAATAAAGAACATATGATAGCATCTCAAATCCTACTGAAAATCAAGGAGAACACAAATTCAAAACCTTTTCTAGCGAAATGTAATTGTATAAAACCCCAATGGTTAGATCTTATACAATACACCCA
>JAJJMA010159572.1:98647-131909 GCA_023529015.1 Papaver nudicaule | reverse complement strand
TTTGCATCAAGACTCGTATGTTGAGTCGTATTAAGAGAAAATCCATGGGGATACGTCTCTGTTAACTCTTCACCGTATACCATTAAGCGACCTGGTTCTGATATCTAGATGAGTGTCGACATGAAGCAGATCAATGGGTTTAATATGTTGGTGAGGTTATTAGTACTGCACTATGATATTACCCTCCCCACCGGAGTTATAAGAGAGAGCTCATAGAGAGTTTGTCCAGCTCATGGAATGGGTTGCACTCTGAGCTATGAGATGAGCCTGAATAGGCGATTGCCTTTAATAAGGCGTGGTTTCGAGAGTGTTTTTGACAATTTTGTCCCTTTCTCATTTTTCACCATCTACAAAAGCTAAGTGGGCGTGGCAGGACGCGAAACCTTTTTTTTTTTTTAAAGTTATTCGTGGCGCCATAGGTTTCATGGGCCACGACCTTTGTGGCGTCACGAGCTCTTGCGGCACCGTGATTTTTCTAGAGAAGGGGGCACTATGCTTAGTGAGGTCCCCAGTGTCATGTATGTGAATTCATACATAGGCTAGGTCTTAGCCAAGAAAATAAAAAGAAGGGAGAGGTTTTATCCGTTTTAGCAGAGAACTTTTCCTCCTTCTTGTCGTGATCAAGTCCTTGTTTCTCCTTGATCGTCTCCACCTGGAGAATGGTTATGCAATTAGCTAATTTTCTGAGCAGCGCCTTTGGTGCAAGCTTGGGTGGTGTACTTTCCAGCAAGACGCGTCCATCGGTGTTCAGAGTTTACGAGACAATGACCAATCCAGTGGTAACCGACAACAACAGTTGGTAGAGAGATACTAGGGGAGTCGATCGTATTCTTTTTTTTTCCTTGGTGTGGATCTGAACGTCTTCTGTTTTGGTGTAGAGCATGTGTCGTCCCGTCTTATATATCCCCTTAATGTGTTTATTGTGGGGATCCCATACACTCGGTATCCCCTTATAGAGAATTCCTCCAAAGCACGATGATTGCGCCAAGTCCCCAGTCGTTGAAGAGGGTGTTGGAGTTAAAATAAGTGAAATACTTGATGAAGATGTTTACCTTGCCGTCTTTACTGAGTAATAAAGCTCTATGAGGTGTGGCGCCATGGACCTGGTAGCGCCGTGGATGCTGGCACTATGAGCTTTGCGTCGTAGCCTATTCGTTGTAAATTCCAACAGTTCGCGTCTTGCGTGTTTCCTGGTGTTTGCGTCATATCTGCTAACCCCTTGTTGTATCGTCACAAAATTTTGACACAAGGTAGTAGACATCCAGGGGAGTATTGTGTCCAAAAATCTCTTTGAGGCTCCTCGTAGATTTTACGCAGTACTCGACGTGGTCTTGTACATGATTCCTGACTGCGCGTCTCGCGTGTGCTGAAGTGTTCGTGTCGTATCTCCCAATCCCCTTGCTTGATTGGTATGAAATTTTAGTATGTGCTGTGGTACATACATAGAAAGATTGTGTACGAAAATCTTTCAAAAATCCCTTGTGGATTTCTCACACCGGCTGTTCCTTCGCAACAAAAGTTGCTGGCGCAGGAAATTCTGGCAGCTTTTCTTCTCCTCAATGTTCACGCCATATTTATCAAACCACACGGGGTTATTGTATGAAATTTTACCACATAGTTGTGGGCATTGAAAGGGAGTTTGTGTATAAATTTTACCCAAGAATTCCTCAGGAGCTTTCCGCAGCAACTGTATTGGCTTCGTATGTATGTTCTGTCTACTTATTTCGGTGTACTGTAA
The DNA here is from genome assembly GCA_023529015.1 of Papaver nudicaule. Taxonomy (NCBI): domain Eukaryota; kingdom Viridiplantae; phylum Streptophyta; class Magnoliopsida; order Ranunculales; family Papaveraceae; genus Papaver; species Papaver nudicaule. Next base: position 130,171 of record JAJJMA010159572.1, on the reverse strand, counting down.
TGTTTGCGCCATATCTCTTCATCCACGGATTGGATTGCCACTAAATTTTTACACATAACATTACGCGCCTGTAGGAAGATGTTGTATCAAATTCACATTCATATCTTTTACCGATCTTCCGCGTTGCTCGTTTTCGTGAAGGTCGTCGTACAACAAACTTGGTATGTAGTCGTGAGCACGCCTTTGTTTGTCTCCAGGATAGGTTTGCTCCATGGAGACTCAAAATAAATAAGTTCTCCAAAAGATGGTTTATAGTCTTTGATTAGTAACTAGCTTTAAGGTTGTAGGTAATGACGTTGATCCAGAGGGTTAATGAAGGCTGGGAGAGCATTCTGTGGAGTCACAGAGGTATGTGGTGGTGAAAACATCTTGTGGGACTAAGGTTAGGTGAACTTCTTGTTGTAAGAGATATCTTTTGGGGAAGGTAGCTTTCTATTTTGTAACGGTGTGGGATTTTATTGTAAAAGTGTTTCATGGCTCAGTGCTCATGCGGAATCACGAGGAGAGTCTTGGTGGAAGGTGTGAGACTACGGGAATATTTCGTGGCAGAAGGTATTTCTAGAATTTGAAACTTGTGAAGGTCTAGTGGGACGAATACCTTTAGTCCCCGTATCAAGATTCTTGCTCACACACCGCTTGCTTCAAAAGCTTTAACTCTGATTTCGTAGTGATGGTTGCTCCTTCTAGCATGTTGTGGTAGAATCTTTAAGTGAACACGTAGGAAGCCTTTCCCATTCTCCATCCATTGGCACATCTTTTGAAGTCTTTGCACTTGGATTACTCCACTCTGTCATCTTTTGGATCTGGGTTGCCACCGAAGGATGTCAGAGACTCGTTGCTAGTGATAGCTGAGAGGAGTGTCATCACCATGATACTGCTAGCTTGCTCGAAAGATGACTTGGTGGTGTTGCTACTAGGGGATTCTACGAATATATGAATCCTGGCGTATGGAGGTCCCTCCAAGGTTTCTGATGGCTTTCAGGTTTTTGCAGATGCGTCGGTAATGGTGTCGGTGTTGATTGGAGTTCTTAGATCTTCCTCCCTTCGAAGGATCTGTAGCGGGTAGTCCCCCGCTGCATGGACGTCTCTGCTTCCGTGATGATGAAGCGCCTTGGTAGAAACGGGGACCTATCTGTTGTACCTTGTTGGGTCATGGCAGTCAGTACTCCTAACAGTGTCCGATGTAGTGAAGAACAGTTGTGGTGGGGAGTCCCCAGCCATGCTTTGTGCTATCTTATCGACGTCTTTCGCTGGGGTCAGCTTCCCTCGTCCAGAAACGTGTTAATCGCCAGCCTCCTTCAATATTCTCGTGTATTGGATTTCCGGAGATGGTATGGGCTCGAGTAGGCAGAACGTCCTCTTTAGTCGTTGAGATTCATCGAGTCGGGGTAATCCGGTTGTTCCGTTCTTGTTTAGACGTCTAATAGCTCCAGTACTTCTTCGAGGACGATGAGTCTGGGAGTTCTGTATAGGCTCCGGTTCTCGTACTCCTCGCGGTTTTTGTTGTAGATCTGCATCTTGTGCTTGAGTCACATTCTTGTTCGGGACCCTTTGAGTTATATTGTGTCCATGTCTCCGTTGTCCGGATTGCTTACGCGTCTCTTGTCATCACGAGCTTCCTCAATCCTTAACTGCTTGGATACTTTTGTATCAAGACAGGGACGGTGGTGGTTGATCGTCCTGCGGCTCGAAAGTTTGAAGTCTGGACTACCTCCAGTGAGGAGCATCCCATGAGAGAGGGGTCTTTTGGATAGGGAGGTTGGTGTTGACGAGATAGAGATGCGCGTCCTCCTCTTGGTTCTCCAGGGGGTTTCTCTTGGTCGAGAAGCATAGTTGGACTGGACATGCTTGTGTTCAGGTTTGTCTTGAGAGTCCAAACCCTGGAGTTCCTGGCTGGCAGTGGTAACTCTGGAAGTCCCCATGTCTCTTCGTCATTCTCTTAGTGATGATGGATTTTTCCGTCCCTTCAGTGTTTGTTGGTAAGTCCTTCGTTGTCATGGGTACTACAAGCTTGATTTACCCCTTTCTAATAGTTGCAGCGCCGTGACTTGTGGCGCCATTACTCGTGGTGTCGTATTTTGTGGCGTCGTGATTCGTGGCGCCGTGACTTGTGTTGTGATCCGCTTCGACCCATACTATCACCTAAAGTTTCCGAAGCGAGCTTGAAGTCATATGCTCCGGGTGTGTCACCTCTGTAGCTGGACTCTTCCTCTTATCCCCTTCGGTGATGGTACTCACGGAAGGTAAGTTGTTGTTGTATTGCTCGTTGATGAGGTTGATGTCGCCGTTGGCATTACAAGCCTCTTCGCTTCTTAGGGGTTTGTCCCTCTCCGGTAGCGCTGGTGCAGGCGAGGCAAGTCTTTTTCATTTTCATGGAGGGCTCAATAGACAAGGATCATTTCGCGGAGCTCCAATGCCGGGCAAGGTTGTCGTGCTAAGTGCAGGCTCTGCCAGTGGGGGCTCGGGAATTTTCTGAGTCTCAGTATTGGTGGTGTCGATGCTCCCCTCTTGCGGGTTTTCCAGGGTTTTCCTCTCGAGTGGCTCTCCTCGTGGTGATTCTCCAGTAGCTCGGTGAATGTGGGCTATCATATAAAAGAGGGGTGGACGAAGTACCTTCGTGGTAAAGGGGGTCCTCATTGACTCCCTTGGGTTCTGCAGGCGTGACTACTGCCTCCGTGACGCTGCTCTTTTGTACAAACTGCTCCATGAACTCCAGAGGAAGTGTCTCTTGGTTGTTGAAGATCCATGGACGTCCCAGCACCATGTCGCTCTCGACGACTCCCTTAACAATGTGAAACTCCGCCATGGTCGGAATTGTGGCGATTTCAACGGGAAGATCGATCCACCCGTAAGTGCGTACTTCGGCCCCGTCAGGTCCTTTGATGATTGTAGGGGCATGAATAGCTCTGCTGCGAGGGATGTTAGCGGCCTTGAGAGTCTTGACCGAAATGATGTTCACTGGAGATCCCGGGTCGATAAGTGTCCTCGAGAATTCAGCATGAGAGAGGTGGGCGGTTGTGAGGAGTGCCCAGCCTTGTCCTTCTGTTGGCTTCTCCTGCTCGGGCATCGTCCATTCTTTGATTTCCTTAAAGGGTATGCGTTTTCCCGACACTACCATATTGAGCGCTGCGAACATGTCTTTCCGCTGTGGTTTCGAGAGACAGAGAGTCTCGCATAGTTGGTACATTATCTCCTCCACTCTTTTGTTCACCGGTTCCTCAGGGAGGGTGAATGCTCGAACTGGTAGAGGATCATGGTATACTCATTCGTTTCCTAGGTGTAGTTCCCCGGACTCTACCTTGGCTTGGAAAATTCGCTTAAGGGTAAAGCAGTCCTTGGTAGGGTGAGTAGCGACTCGGTGATAACGACAGTACCTTGGGCTTGCTACCTCTTCGGCTGTAGGAGGCTGTCGTATCGGAGGGAGTTCGATTGCTCCGTCCTGGATCCAGGTGTCTAGCAACTCTAGTACCTCCTCCATGGGGAATGGGCAGTCTGGTATCTCTGGTCTGGCTTTTTTCCTCCGCATCTCATGTTGTTGCGGCCCTCCTTGGTTCATGTTCTTGCTCGGGGTCTCTGGAGTTGAATTAGTACGTTTGGACGCGTCGCTTCCGTGACGGGGCCTTTCGTCTTCCCTCCTTCACTGATAGCGCCCATGGATGGCAAGTTGTTGTTGTATTGCTTGTTGATCAGCCCCCTATCGCCGCGAGTAGCCCGGGTCTCTTCGCTCCTAAGGGGTTTGGTCCTTTCTAACAGGGCGGGTGCAGTGGTGGCAGACCTCTTCGCAGCTTCATGGAGTTCAGAGAAGGTTTGGAAGCGGAGGTTCTCCAAGAGGGCTCGGTATACATGAATCATTCCGTTGATGCAGAGCTCCACCAACTGTTGTTCCGTGACGTTCAGATCGTGGCAATCAAGGGCTTGAATTCTGAATCTCTTGACGTAGTCGTTCGGGTGTTCGCTAGGGCTCTGGAGCATTCTGCCGAGATCGGATAGTGTTATATGTTCAGACACGAAGAAGTACTTGCGGTAGAACGCACTCACCATCTCGCCCCAGGTCCCAATACTGTTCAGAGCAAGATTATTGTACCAGGTATAGGCTCTTCCAGTGAGAGACTTAGAGAATTCTTTGAGTCTCAAGACATGGTTGTACTCGTGTTCCCCTAGGGATTCTAGAAATCGTGAGATGTGTTCACGTGCATTCCCAGTTTCGTCATACAAGGAGAACATGGGCGACATATATCCTTTGGGGAGGGCAATCCTCTGGACCTCGTGCGGCTACGGTGGCTGGTGTTGGTGGATAGGTGGCGCCATATCTCTTTCTCTACTTCGTAGCAGCTTTTCCAAGTCGTCTGCCATGACGTAGCGGGATGATGGTCCTCCTTTGGCGAGATTCTTCTGGGAGAGAAGGCGCTTCGTCATCTCGAATGTGGATAACGGTCGAGCGGGCACCTGTAGCAGCAGCGTCAGGGGTCTCCTTGACTGGTGAACTTGACAACTTCGAGGTTAGAGTTTTGAGACAATCCAGGATTCCTAGTTGCGTGTCGAACATCTTGACTTGGATTTCCGCGAGGGCATCTTGTCGTTTGGCCAACTCATCTATAGTCAGTGCTCCTGACACTCCTTTTACTTTCTCAGTGGTAGCGCCAACCTTAGTCTTGGAGGAAGGGTTCTTCTCAGAGGTTTGGGTTGGAGCGTTAGGAGTTATTGGGGTGATGGGTATAGCCGAGATGACAGGTGTTGAAGGGGGATTTTCTTGGGTAACATGTATATTGGGAGTATTGCTGGATGTAGGTGGGTTGGTAGGTACTGCATTAGAGGCTACATCACCGTCAGTTGAAGAGTTGGGGTTTTTGGTATCTGATCCCGACCTAAGCTCAACCATCTTTGAGAAAATCTTCTGGAACCGAGAGAATGATCTCCCACTGTGGTCGCCAACTGTTTTTACCTGGAAAAACAATGCACCGTCTCTGGGTACTTTCATAGTGTTCGAGATCAAAGTCGAATAAGACGAGCCTAAACCAAGTCAATGGCCATTCACGTCTTGCTTTGGTCACAGAGAGGATAAAAGTTGATCTAGGGAGGGAAACAGCGAAGAAACTTGAGATCAGGTTGAGAATGTGTTTTGGGTGTAAGAGTTCAAGATTTCCGTCGTGAAGGTGACTGGATATCTCCAAGGCTCGAAGTGTGTTGGTTGCTCAGGTGTATTCACTCTGAGGCTCTGGTTCATTCAGGTGTTCTGAATGTCTGGTTGTTTTTCCGGATGATCTTCTTCTTCTTTCCTTGGAAGATAGATGAGGCCTCTATTTATAGTTTTGAACTCACCCTGATCTCTCGACAGAGAAGGTAGAAGTCGTGGAAAAGTGGAGGAGTGGAGGACATGGTTTGGTTTCTGTAACTGCCTGAGTTGTGTAGAACATGTCCACTCGCGCCATCTTCTCGTAACTGTCCACTATCTCTATCAGTTTCTTTCAACTGCCGTAGACCGCCAGACCAATACCCCTAAAGTTATCCCCCCGTGTGATGTTTTGATGTCTCGAGTGATACGCAGATATTGCGTAGTTGAGTTGAGTAGAGTCGTATGACTAATTGTCATGACCAACATGAGTGTGGTGCCTCCAGGACACGAGTATAGGAGTGGCCTTGGCTGTTGGACAAGGCCAGGAGTTCATAGCGCTTGTGGCACCATGGCCCAAGGAGACCGTGGTCGTGGAGAGAGGGCACAACAGTAACGACCTTGGCCTTTGGCCAATGCCAACTTGTATGGCGCCATGATTCATGGCGTCGTGGCTTTGATTGCGATGACCTTGGCCTTTGGCCAAGGCCAACTTGTATGGCGCCATGAGTCATGGCGCCGTGGCTTTGGTGGCCACGGTCTTGGCCTTTGGACAAGGCCTACTTTGTTGCAACTGGTGCATGCTGGCTATGTCGCCTTGGTTGCGTTGTGCGTGCTTACACTACAACATACTTGAAGTCATGGCGTGTTTATCCATGGTATGTTAGACCATCCTGAGCTTAGGGTGTGGTCTGTTTAAGCCTGTTTAGGCTGTTGTATGCTTCTCAGAGAGCTCTGGACAGGCCTAGAGCTTTGATATTCCAGAGATATTCATTAAGACTCGGATGTCGAGTCGTATCTTTTAAGAGGAAATCCATGAGGATGCGTCTCTGTTAACTCTTCACCATGTACCATTGAGAGATCTGGTTCTGATGTCGAGGAATTCGAGGCGATGTCGACATGAAGCAGATTAATGGGTTTAATGTGCTGGTGAGATTATCAGTATTGCACTATGATATCATCCTCTCCACCGGGAGTTATAAGAGAGAACTCATAGAGAGTTTATTCAGCTCGTAGAACGGGTTGCATTCTGAGCTACAGAGATGTGCCTGAATAGGTAATTGCACTACGATATCATTCTCTCCACCCGGGAGGCTATAAGAGGGAACTCGTAGAGCTATAGAGATCTGCCTGAGTAGGCAATCACTTCTTGGAAAAGCATAACATAAGGAGATTTATGATTTTATCCTTTCTCCATTTTTCACCATCTACAGAAAGTCCCTTGGTTAGTGTGGAACAGTAATGTTTCACACTAAGCACTCGGATGGTGATGGCAACCTCAATTTTCTCAAGGCTTTCTATTCAATGCTAGTAGAGATTATATCGAGCTAATATTCTAATATGAACTATAGCTATGATGTAAAGCTGAGAATGAGACTATGCGTGTGAAATGGGGGACGAGATGGCTGGTGCCGTAGTTGGCATCACAATGGCCGAGACAAGCAAGGGGCCATGGTCACAACATCATGGCCATGACGCCATGAAAGCTGTTTTTACCTGCAAAAACAATGTACCGTCTCTGGGTACTTTCGTAGTGCTCGGAGATCAAAGTCGAACAAGACGAGCCTAAACCAAGAAAATGGTCGTTCACGCCTTGCTTCGGTCACAGAGAGGATAGAGGTTGGTCTAGGGAGGGAAGCAATGAAGAAACTTAAGATCAGGTTGAGGATGTGTTTTGGGTGTAAGAGTTCAAGATCTCCGTCGTGAAGTCGACTAGAAATCTCCAAGGCTAGAAACGTGTTTGGATTCTCAGGTGTGTTTTCTCTGAGGCTCTGATGTCGTTTCTGTTTCTGTGTTCTAGCCATCCCGCCTTGGAAGATAGAGGAAACCTCTATTTATAGTTTGAACTCACCCTGATCTCTCGACAAAGAAGGTGGAAGTCGTGGAAGAGTGGAGGAGTGGAGGACATGGGTTGGTTTCCGTAACTGCCTGAGTTGTGTAGAACATGCCCACTCGCGCCATCTTCTCGTAACTGTCCACTATCTCCATCAGTTTCTTTCAACTGTCGTAGACCGCCAGACCAATACCCCTAAAGTTATCCCCCCGTGTGATGTTTTGATGTCTCGAGTGAGTGATACGCGGATATTGCGTAGTTGAGTTGAGTAGAGTAGAGTCGTATGACTAATTGTCGCGACCAACATGAGCGTGGTGCCTCCGGGACACGAGTGTAGGAGTGGCCTTGGCTATTGGCCAAGGCCATAAGTGTTTAGCGCCATAGCCCAGGAGTCTACGGCCTTGGTCTTTGGCCAAGGCCAATTTTGAATATGAGTAATGTTATTCTTTCTTCGACGCTGTTGAACAGATAGATGGAAGTGACGAGTATTTCTATCTCCACCTTTAGCCCACAATTGCTTCATTCTTTGATCCCAATAGGTGGCCTCCATGACCAGATACTCATTCAACAGGGCAAGAGTTAATTTCTCTTGTTGGATAAAGGAAGCAGACGGTCTCCAAGATTGAATTCTTAACAACTTCTGCTTGAGCATGTGAATCTTGTTCCTAATACATCCAATTCTATGTTTACTCCAAGATTGTAGAAAGCAAGCCAATTTTTTTTTAATTTTTCTTGAACACCTTCATCAGGATTAGTAGACCAGCACTCCTCCACCTTTGTCATGAATTCTGGATGGCTGATTCAGAAGGCTTCAAATTTATGCGTAGGAGTCGCTCTTCCCAAATTCTGTCAGTGTTTAGCAGAATCAGAGCATAGTACTTGCAAGGCGAGGAAGATGGAGGGCAACTGCATTGTGATGAGAGATGCACCATTCTGGAGAAGCCATAACCAATTTTTAGTTTTACGGAAAAAAAAAAATTAGTTTTACGAGAAGTACTAGATTATGAAACGTGCTTTGAGCCAGCCAAAAATTCTGCCTCCCCTCCCACGGTCACAATTACGTTAATACCCTTGCTATGAAATGTCTAAGTTATCCCTCAATTAGCACTAGAAATTACTAGTATACCCTTCAACTAATTACCCTATATATTCTTAATCCTATCCCTAAAAAAAAAAAAAACTTCTCTTCCACATTCAATCGGCTGCCTCTTCTTCTTCTTCTTCTTCTTCTTCTTCTTCTTCTTCTTCTCTTCTTCTTCTTCTTCTCTAAAACGAAACCTAACACGAAACCGAACTCTTTCATCGCCAAAATCATCGCAAAATCATCGTAACTCGTCGATTTACAAAACATTAATCGTCGTGCGTCCTATATAACATGGTGAGGACGAAAACAAAGGCTGGAAATCGATCCAAACATCCAGAATCACCATCGGATCCGGATGAACCCACTCTTGCCCAAGTTCAACTTCAAAATCGAATCGAACGTGAAAAAAAACGAAATGGCCACGATTCAAAGGTAATTTCGCAAACCCATTTCATCATATTTGATTATTATGGTGTGGGATTGAATGATTATATTGTTTCCATGGATGAATCGAGAGATTTAGTCGAAAAAACGCACTTTCAGAGCCACATTCGGCCCCCAAAAAAACCTAGAATAGGGGCCGAATGCTCCATTTTCCCTGAGAATGGAGAACAATTCGGCCCATATTCTGGGTTCTTTTAGGGGCCGAATGTGGATTCGGCCTGTATTTTTTTTTTTGGGCCGAATCTAGGATCGGCCCCTAAATGAAACTACAAATAGAGGCCGAATGTACATTCGGCCTCTACGACCCCAAACTGATAGGAGCCGAATATTGAACTGTCTCCCCAAAGTTTATACCTTGTGCTCATTTGTGAATACTTGTTGGGTGTAATGCCTAATGTGTTGAATGTATAGTTGTATGCGTTGAAATTGGGTGTTTTAAGTTGAATTTATGACATATATGAGCGGGATGTTGTTGTGTTAATGTTTTATTTAGGGGTAATAAGGGGAGAATGGAAGTTTCTCCGCACAAACAAGGGGATACACCGGTAGCTCGCAACCCCGATAAACCCTTGGGTGCGGGTCATAGGCTCAAAAAGCCGGGTGCCGTGGTTATCCGTGAACCATCATCTATGGGGAGAGAAGATGAAGATGTTGAAGAAGTCCCGCAACAATCAAGAAAGGGCAAAGAGAAGGTAGTAGCTACTCCTCGTATCATACACAGTAATGTTCCAGCAAGTCACTTGTTGTTAGAGCCTAGAAGAGACGGAAAACCGCATGGTCTTCCACGCGATGGTGATAACGTGTTGATTGGTTACATGGAGTCATATGCTTCCGTAGTATATAAGACCAAGGTATGTGTATCGACCGAGAGACAATGGTGAATTCCTTTATTTATGTTTTTGCTTCCTAATTTTTTTTTTTGGCTGGACGAAAATTCATTTCACTATGTTGGGTTGTAGGATACCGGAGATGCAGTACGGTTACTTAGAGCACAAAAAGCGGCCAAATGGAGTCTTGATAATGAGGTGCAAAGGGTAAAGGATATTGTGGAAAACACCGGTCTATTGGAGGCAATCAACCATCGTATGCCCGAGAATGATATGGTAACATGTTCGGCTATCCTCGAAAGGTTTCAACCGGAGACAGGAACAATCCACATGCCTTTCGGTGAGGTTGGTATAGAAGCCGATGCCCCCAAACACGTCCAAGACCTCAAGGTTAGAGGTAAACCATTGGGTGTGGGTTTTAAAGATATGGACTGGGAATAAATGTATCCTTGGGCATACAAAGTCCTTGGTTGGGATCAAGATAGAGCTGAGCTCGAATGCTGTAGAGCTAAGAAAGATGTGAAGGCAGAAGACTTATTGGGAATCAATAGAAAAAATAAGATTAGATTTTTTAAGTTGAAGAACTTGAAGAAAGAGTTTGAAGGAACCTTGGGCAAATCAAAGGATAGAGTTGTAGACGAGGAAGAAGTGAGGCATACTGCTGGGGCTTATATCTTGTACCATCTTAGTGCCCTCATCTTTCCGGACAGCACGACGAACTTGGTGAGTACAAACTATCTGCAGTTATTGGGGGATCTCACCAAACTTGATGAGTACGCGTGGGGAATCGCCTCGCTTGCTCACCTAATCTTCGAACTTGGAAAGGCCTCTAGGATTGAAACTAAAAACCTTGGAGGAAATTCGAACTTATAAAAAAGGTAAATATCGACCCATGTAATTGTGTTATCCGCATATGGTTATATTTCTATATTTTGTGTTGATTGTTTGTTTTTAAATTGTATGAAGGGATGGATATATGATCATTTCGACAAATTGAAGTTGGTCAAGCCTGTCGATGAGAATGAGTGGGACTCTACCAAGCCTACCACGACAAAATACCAATCCATAGACAACGTAAACAAATTGAAGTACAAAGGCGGCCGATTGGTTGAGTTGAGGAAGAGGTTAGATCAAATGAAGGCTGAAGATTTCACATATAGGCCCTACGAGAACCGTGAACCTGAACTCGGCGCGATCGTTTCACAACGAGACTTGCCGATTTCTACGTACTATGGTCCGTTGTTCTTTCCCTTTGGTTATCCCATGTATGATCCCCGCCGTATTCTAAGGCAATTGGGCTACGTACAAACTATCCCGGATGAGGAGACAAGGAAGTTCGAGTTGAGGCCAAAGGGTGGCGGCACCAAAGACACCAAGAGCACCGAGCATGCATAGTGTGGCAACTATGATCCTGAACCATCACACGAATGGTGGAACTCACTTGACTCCCACAATATTCGTGTGGAGGAACTTGGCCACATCATGAATGATCCATAATATTTGGGGCTACTCTATATAAGGTTTGGACTACTTCTAAAGTTTGTTCCTCCAATGAATTTGTAAGATTCCTTCCACCATTTTTTTTATTTTCCAAGTTTTTGCTATTCCAAATGGCGAGGAATTACACCTACATAGAAGATCTTGCGATTACTTATTCTTTCATGCGCTCTTCAATTAATGGCTTGATGGGTGCTGTGGAACCTGGGCAAGCGCCGTTTTGGAATCGTGTTTTTGATGTATTTGTGAGAGCTACGAATAATCCGAATGGTAGAGATGAAAATGCAATTAGAAGTCGATGGAACCACATTAGCGGAGAAATAGCCGAGTTTGCCCGAATTAGGAGAGCAATGGTCCTAAGCAATAGAGATGCATCACGCGAAGAAGTTTTCAATCTAGCTCGGCATCGATATTACCTTATCCATCACCAGGAATTCAATTTTGTGGAATGTTATGAAAGATTGAGGGCGGTCAATGCATTAGTTTAGTGACATGTTTGGAAGCTATGGAAGCAACGAAAACTATGAAATCCTAATTATTAGTTGTTGGTTTACTTATTCTTATTGTTGTATTTTCATCTTTGCATTGTGGTTGTCGTTTTACCGTTCAAAGTACTAGCATGTAATGGTAGTTACCATATATTACAAGGTACATTCGGCTCCTATTAAAAATATATCGTGAAGGCCGAATTCTAATTCGGCCCTATTTACATATTTAGGTTAGAGGCCGAATGTGAAAGGATGGAAAAATGACCTACTTTGCCCTTTTTATTTCAAAATAGGAGGGGCAAAATAGGTCATTTTACCATTTTTATTTCAAAATAGAAATACTCCAACATTCGGCCCCTATTTCCATATACACGTTAATGGCTGAATGGTACCCTTTTTAGCTACACATACCAACCATAAATTACTTTAATATTCGGCCCTTAAAATGAAATTATCGTGAAGGCCGAATGTACATTCGGCTCTCATAAGCTGCGAACTTTAGAAGCCGAATATGTATTCGGCTGGTAATTTGTTTATTTTTAGAAGACGAATATTCTACTGTGGCATCGATATTTTCCACCATTTAATACATTAACATTCTGCTTGTAATTTTGACAGCCGAATATGCATTCGGCTGGTAATTTTTTTTTGAGAGCCGAATTTTTAAATAATTCAAAAAAGATCCGTTGGAGTTGAAAAATAGATCCGCTGGAGTTCAAAATAGATCCGTTGGAGTTCAAAAAAGATTCGTTGGGGCTCATACATAAAAACGCGCGATGTACCAAATTTGTGCGAGATGTGGAAGGGTTTGACGCGCGATGGAGGATCATACATAAAAACGTCAAGGATTTCATGCACTTGATGAGATTGGCTCGACTTAAGGATGACACCGATGAAGAACTTGTGGCAAGGAAGATGAAGGAATGGAAACTATGGAAAGGAGAAACCTTTAAGTACGAGCAACACTACCATCTCATTAAGACTTTTCTCGAAACCCGTTATATGTCTTGAGTTAGTTGCTAAAGGGAAAGTAATATGTGGTTACCTAGGTAATGCTTCAATGAATGATTAAGTGAGTGTTAAGCAATGAAATGGAAAAAAGTTCTTTTAATAACCCGGTTACATAATAAAATCCGCAAAAAATAACATTTCGTGTGAGCTGAATGTACCAAAAAAGAAATTGCATCCAAACTAAACAAAAGCCAACAAGAAAATTCGGGAAAACGTAGTAGGTTAACCCAAGTCGGTGACCATCTCCTCGATTCCTTGAACTTCTTCAACTCCGACCGTCGTTTCTGCTTCTTAATTGTACCAGTGCATTTCAACAAACTTATCATCATCCAAGTCTTCACTATCATAGTCTGATACGTTACATTGAGGGATGCCTTGCTCCATGTGGTAAGTGGTCCATTCATCAATTCCCGTCTTGTATTTGTCATACCAATCACATGAGTAGTTTCTCTCTATTTCAGGCCAAAAGGTATGGGGATGCAATGGAGGTAGTGGGCAACCAGGTTGTAGCTTGAGACCAATAAAATGGAATCTTCCCACATGCCCGATAAAAAGTCTCCTATCATTCACATTGGCATCGCAAGGAGACTTAAGCGGTACATAAGTTTGAATCAAAGCAAAGGAGTAGAAATGTACCACGCAATTGAATGCCTCCGCTATAAGGAACCCGCATATTGGAAAATCCATCCAATGTTCATCTTGGATACTAGGGCCTCCACGTAGTCTCCTTCGAAATTGTATAAATTCCAAATTTATACCCGCTACTCCATTAATGCCATCATTCATCATTTCCTTGTAGAAATCCCAGTTGTTGCATAGAGTGAGGTCTAACCTCTCTCGAATGTAGTTGCATTGATGCCAACCGGGTGTCGGAGAAGCCGCGAAGGGACCTAGTTGCTCGCCCGTTACATGATACCCACAATTGCCATCCCCTTCAACATCTTCCATGCTTATAATATAAGGTCGGATGATCTCGGGAAGGTCGTCCATGTAGTTATCATATATCAAGTCGAATTTCCTACAAAGATTACCCGACTTATCCTTTGGTGCCGAATATTTTCCTATTGCATGTTTTGTCTTGCGAGGTATTTCCTTCACTTGTGGTGTCGCCATCTTCTTACCCTTGCCCTTCTCTATTTCCAAGGTAGGTTGCTTAGGAGACGACGGAGTGGGAACAAATACATTCTTGGGGATGATGTCTTTTAGAGTCCACTTCTTCTTGTAACTAGGTTGTGTGCTAGGTGTCTTACTCCCCTTATTGTTGCCATTTCCCACACTTGATGGAGCTTGTTTGCCCGGTTCCTCTTCCTTGAGCTCAAAACACTATCTCTATTTTGTACCAGCATCCCCAACTTCTCCATTTCCTTCCTCTCCTCCTCATACTTTGCATTGTGGTACTCAATACCGAAGGGATTTGTTTTTGTGTAATCTATAGACGCTTGCAAATTATGAGCTCTAGTTGCCTTCCTCGTCATAGTTTACTTCGACCTACCCTTTGCCCTCCTAATCTCCGGTTCTTCCAATCCCTCCTCGGTGTATGTGTACGAGTAAAAAATATGCATAGGTACTCAAGGAGCCATATCCATCAGATCTACTCATACATACAGTAGTTGTAGTTGAGATTCAATGGTGCGAAGACCATAAGAACAATACCGAAGGTAATCAGAACAGTAATTGAAGGCTGAAATCATATAACATTAAAGGCTAAATGTATAAGTATTTATCTGTGTTTTAATGTCGAGATTACATGAATATAACCCTAAGGAACCAGAGGAGATACAGACCTAATCTCACTCTTGCCGCTTAGGTTTAACCCAAAGAGAATCCAACCCCTACAATGTTTTCCAAGCTCGCCTTATATAGGCCGAGCTTGGGTGGTTTACAGCTAATAAAGACAAAAGACTCAATCGTGGTGGTGTCAGTCCCTGTCGAGTAAGGCGGTTTATTCGTTGGCGATCCGAGGTTGAGTCTGGGACTTCGGTCCTTTGATATGGTCCGAGTCCTTTATTTCCGAGTCTTTACTTCGCTCGTCTGCGACCTCCTTCTCCTTTGATCCAGTCCGAGATCTTGCTGTCGATCCTCTCGGTGTGGTTTGGCTTCTTGGATGCGAGACACGTGTTCCGAGGGGTTTTTACCCCTACAGTTTGCCTCTTTCCTTTCCTTGTATCGAAGATGGAGGGGAAGGAAACTCTCTCTCTGCCACCTCTTTGTCAAGCATCCCCACTACTTGCCAGGTGCGTGTTTTTCGACACGTTCTCCTAGTTCGCGGATTTTCACCTTATGACTGGTAGAGTCGGTTTCTCTCATTATTTAAGTTTCGCTTCTCCCCCTAAAAATCTTTTAGACCTTTCGTTTTCATCTTCCTTGGCGCCGGCGGCCTTTTTCCGTGAAACTTTCTTCGACCTTCATCTTCATATCAGGCGATCCATCCGTTCTTTTCTTCTCGACCCATTGTTTTAATCGACTTTTTCTTTCATAAAGTTAATTTCTTTAGTATTTTCCCTTCTTCCTTCTCTGTTTTCAAGTTGCCTCTGCTATTTCCGTCCGCCGGTGGTATTGCTTTTCCCTATCTGTGCCTTCTTTTTCCATGTCTTTCTCTATGATTGAGGCCCTTTCTTTAAGGTTAAATGGTGTGAATCCTGATGGAAGGGGCTTTCAAATTGAGTCCCTTGATTCTCCCAGATTGACTCCAGAATTGGTCAGGGAGTATCAATGCAGCGAAGATATACTTGTGGTGACGTTTTATCAGATATCTGCTGGGTTGCTTCTTCCTCTTTATCGGTCTTCTAACCCTTTGTTCCTTGAAATCCTTTGTTCTCTTCCTCAACCCCGAGGTGTGATGCAACTTACTTGCAGTTCAATCATTCTTATCAATCAGTGGGTTCTTCAGTCTGAGAATAATTCCTCTCCCGAATCCACATCGAAGTACTATTTTACTGCCAAGAACTTTCGGAGGGTGAATGGTAGCCAAAACATTCTCCCCGAATCTTTGAATTATTCGCTGGACGACGACTGGTCTTCGGAACCTATACTTCTCAGAGGTCCTATACTCCGAGGCTGGAGGGACTCTGGTCGATTCCTTGTTCGGACTGAGTTCGAGGTAGGTCACGAGTTCGAGACTCGACACCTGTTTTCTATTTATTTTTCTGACGAGGATAGGAGGTTATCTCGCTCATTTTCGGGAAAGGGAAAGGATGTCGTCGCTGAGCCCTCGGGCAGCCTAAAGCGTCCTCGGCCTGATGAGGAGACTATGCAGCATGTAACAAATACTCTCTTTTCGTTCCTTTCCGAAGTATTCATACTTGCCTCTGTTTGTTTCCTGATGAAGACGGATCCTTATCTACAGGGACAGCCTTTAGGTGCTCTAAACCCTAGTCGTGGTCTGATGAATTTTAGCTACGGGGAAAATCCTGGAGTTTCTCGGCCGCTGAAAAAATCTGTCTTACAGACGATTCTGAAAGGAGTTCAAATTGGTCGTCGCCAGGTTGTTACAGCTCCTCCGAAAGAGGCTACGGGTGCTAATAAGGAAAAGCCAGCCTTGACAGCGACTGAGATGGTTATCAAGGAGGTGGTTGTCACAAACCCTCGGATTACCCTGCCTTCCATCGTTAATGGCGCCTCTGCCTCAGCTGTAGTTTCTGCAGCTTCGAAGGCTGGTGCTACCTCGGATTTTGCTCTTTCAACTTCTTCCGCGCCGAAGGTTACATTTAGTGCCTCTGCCTCAGCGATAGAAACCTCCATGGATGTTTTTGGCGAACCTTCTATTCTTTCTTTAAAGAAGATTGTTACGCCGGTGGACCTCCTTGTTCCCCAAGAGGATGGTTCGTATGTTGAGATGGATTCTTCCAAAGAGCTCGTCGCCGGTTTCCACAAAGTTCGATGTTTCCGCCTGCCCCGAGTTATGCTTGCGGGTATAGGCAATCTTATACTGAGAAGTTTAAGGAAGTTTTGTTTGAAAATTACAATCCTGGTGAATTTACTACCGAGGTTTCAACTCGATTTGAAGCCTATGCCTCGGATCCTGTAGGGCAGCCTTTAGATCCGGATTTCTGCCAGAAGCTCGGTGACCTCTTCGGAGGTGACTGTCCTCGAGCCGAGTACGATCTTCGCCATAATCCTTTGTCCTACGAGGAGAGCTTGTCCATGATTCAGGCGGTGAGTTGTGCTTTTGTTGCCCATGCCGATGTTACCGGAGTGTTTTGTTAATCTGTCTTCTTATAGTTTCTGCTGCCTTTTCCTAGGGCGATTATCATACCACTGGTCTTCTAGCTTACAACTTTGATCAAGCTGGTGAAACCGAGTATCATGGGCGAGAATTTCATCGGATGCATGAGGAGCTGGCTCGGGAGAAGGTTCGTAGTGCTGAGGCGAAGAAACAATCGATATGTAAGTCCCTTGTTTTTCCTGTTGGTTTTTTGAGCACCTCTGTGTTTTTGCAGCCTTGCTAAAAACATATTTGCTACTTGCTTTTGAAAAGGCGAGCTGGAAGAGCTCGAGAAAAAACATCAGGAGGCCCAATTGGCTATTGATCGGCTTCGAAATGGTCGACAATCGTCTCAGATTGCCTCAAGTGGCGAAGGCTATTGTAGTGATAGCGCTACGTTGTTGGAAGAAAGGGATAGAGCTTTAGAAGATGTGAATTATTATAGGGCGAGAAGGCAAGAGGCCGAAAGTCTTTATGTAGATGAGAGAAAAAGAGGGGATCAAGCCGAACGCCTTCTCGAGGAGATTAGAAATAAAACACGCTGCTGTCCCGAGAGAATCACTTTTTCCAATTAGATGTGACTCGACTAACACAAGAACGAGATACGGCTCGCTCGGAGAGGTCGGTCAATGCCTCTGGTAGGGTTCTAATTGAAAGGTTAGAGGAGAACATCAGGGATTTGAAGGTGCAGCTGTCTACACAGAAGAATGTTAATAAGGACTTGGTTACTGAAAATGACGTTCTAAAAAGGAGTTGTACTGATATATGCCAAAAACTTGCTTCGGCAAATAAGTCGAACGTCCAGACTGCTACTCTTGTTGATGAGTACCGAATAGAATTAGCCAAAAGCGGGGTCATTTCCTCTGAGGATGTCCGAAAGAATGCCTTGGTGCCTCGTTTTACTAATCAGCACCAGGTTGCTGAAAATATGGTTTTTAAAGAAAGTAGGGAGTTAACCCCGAATTCTTTTTGCTTTTTTGCTTACTTCGTAGCCTTAGTTGAGTCACCGTCTTGTTATTCTTATGGTTGTTGTTTTCGTTTCCAGGCATCGAAGCTAATTTGAAGAGGCAGGTTGCTGACGCCGAAGCGGCGAGGGACGATGCCTCAAGTCAGCTGGTGACTGAATCCGAACGGAAGTTGGAGGCCGAGAGCAGGGTTAAGCAGTTGACCAAAGAATTATCCGAAGAACGCCAGCGTCGCTCTGCTGATTCGGCTAGACTTTCTCAAGAACTTGAGCTTGAACGCAAGCGTCGTTCTGAAGAAGTGACAAATCATGCTAAACTGTTATCCAAGGAAAGGGAGCTTCGCCTTGAATGTCAGGCGCGTGTGAGGGACCTGGTGGTCGGTTTTGCCCTTGTAGGCGATGAATTAAGACATGGTCAAGTTGTGGAAGAACTTCTTTCCCGATCTGCGTTAACTACCGCCTTTGCTACCAGTCTGGCCTACCGAAAGCATGGTCGCTCCCTTTTTAGGACCATTGGTGTTGAACCTCCTACTTATGGCACTATTGGTGCTCGTGACTCAGATGTTGTTTCTCCTATTGATGAGTACCTACTCCCTCAGGAGGTTTATGTGGCCTTAGCTAGAAATGAGCTTCGGAAAAGGGGCTTACTGGAAAAGTTTTTGAAGGTGGCTAGTGGTGGTAATGACGATGATGCTGCTCAAGGTGGTGATTCGAGGAATCTTAATAGTGCCGCCGCAGGTACCTGTGATGGTCTAAGCGAATCCGTTCATGGTTCCGAGGATGGTCCTCGTGATGGTGCCGATTGTTCGAAGGATAATTTGTGCCCTTAGCTTGTGTATTTATGTTTTTCCTTTGTAGATGTGTCCGCGCCATTTTGCCTATACACGCGCGCCATTTTGCCTATACACGCGCTTTGTGTTATCATACTTAGTGTCCTGCATTTGCACATAAAGAATTTATTTTGCTTATTTTTCTTATTGTTATGCCCCTCCTCGGGACTGTTTTTTGTTTTGAGGAGGTCCCTTGGTTTAGTAATTCGCTTGTTAATGCAAGCAAATCAACTGCCTCGGGGTTCCATCTTCCTCTATAAGTAGATGTTAATCCCATTTATCGTCCCCTCGGCGCCCGAGAACGTGCAGTCCTTGTGGCCGTTTGATAGTGAGTACGAGTGCATCGTCAGCTTTTGTAGCCTCGATTCAAAGTACTCACCGCTAACGGGGTGTCTTGTGGGTAGAGGACCGTGCCATATAACTCGTAGGGCCCTTACGATTTATATGGTCATCGGCTCTGTGCCTGCTATTCGAGGTCTTTTTTATTGTTTGGCGATTTTTGCCTTTGGCGTTACAGCCTGTTTGGCGTTTTTTGCCTTTGGCGTTACAACCTGTTTGGCGTTTTTTGCCTTTGGCGTTACAGCCTTTGCGATGGTGCTGACAGTATTTGGAGTTTGACTTCGATGGGAGTTGCATCAATGAGTGCGATTTTCATTTATTAAATCTCTTCGAGTGTTGCTTACAAATGGAATTGCTTTCTTAAACTAAGTGTTTCATGTACCTCCCCTTCACTGGGGTTTTCAATCTCTGGCCTTCGAGGTTAATCAAGCTATAGGTATCATTGTCAAGTTGCCTTTCGATGACAAATGGTCCAACCCAGAAGGGCTCTTGCTTAATGTTTTTGCCTTCGCTAGACTCGCTTGATTGCTCGCTTGGAGTCTGGAGACTGCCTTCTGCCACGAGGAACTGCTCTCGGTTCTCGAGATACTGGCTGTCTTCCCTGCCCTTTTGTTTCACGCTTAGCATTCCTGCTTCGGTGTCAGCTAGGAATTTAGCTATGCTCTCGTCCGATATCCTTGGGTTTTTAACTTGTTCCGAGCATTCCTTGCTGCCTTCTTTTGCTTGAACATATATTTCGTGGCAAGCTCGGGCCTCGGTAGGATCACCTCGGATCTCCGCAATCCCTGTTTGGTTGGGAACCTGATTCTTTGGTGCAAGGTGGATGCGACACCCATAATGCTGTGCAACCATGGTCTTCCCACGATGGCGTTGTAAGGAGAGTCTATGTCCACCACGCAAAATAAAGTTGGTTGCTTTTGGCTACCGGCATGAATTGTGAGCATTAGTTCTCCTCGAGGTGTTGACGGCTTTCCATTGAAACCGAATATGTTGTAAGCCGAAGGTACCAAAGCAGCTTTCTTACCCTTCATCTTGTCGAATGTTTGACCAAATAGTATATCCACAGAACTCCCAGGGTCCACCAGTACTTTGGGCATGACTATCTTCCCCATTTGAAGGGTGATGACCAGAGGATCATTATGCATCCTTCCCTCGTGGGGGATGTCTGCTGCTGAAAAGAACACGGGCTGCTTCTGCCACTCCTCTAAGCGATTCTTTGTTATCACACTGAGTATCTCCTTACCTTCCAAATCCCTTTTGTGAATGCGACCTGTCTGGATTCCTTCTAGACCCTTTGTATGAACAATTGAATTGCAAGCTCCGAACCTTGGAATATCCCTGTCGATGGTAATCACATAAGCTTCGTGCTTAGACTCTTCCTTGGGTTGCGGTTGATTTGGGGGTGGCTGTGGCAGCTCCAGAAGATGTTTGAATTGTTCCCTGGCAATAAAGAAATAAATTTGGTCCTGCGCCGTGACGCAGTCCTCGGTGGTATGTCCATAAAATTTGTGGAATTGACAATAGTCTCTCGAGTTTTTCGTATGTTTCGGTTGGTTTCCTCTACTTCGGGGATATCTTATCTCGCTGGCGAATTCAGATTGTTCGATGATCCGAAGAGCATCTTCGATGGGTACGCAGAGCTTCGGAAGTTTTCTATCGTGAAATGCAGGAAATCCTGGTTTAGTCGTCCCGAATTTTCTGTTTCCTTATCCTTGCTGGCCGTTATTTCCTTCGAACTCTCCCCGAGGGTTGTTTCCTCGGTTGTCATTGTACTTTCTGTTATCGTGGTACTTGCCGTCATCGAATTTACCTTCGTTCCCATTCGACCGTTATCATCTTGTCTTCCTCGCTTCGACGGGTCCCCGAAGTGAGTACTCATTGCTTGCCCTCGCTCTTCGAGCGATAAGTTGTTTATCGAGTGGACCTGCTTTAAGATTGTTTCCTTTCCCAGTGCTGCTTGTTCTTTTATTTCCTCCAAGGTAATTCGCTCCTTTTGGTTCTTTCGAAGGTCCTGTAGCGTCTCGAGGTTCTTTGAGAAGAGTCTGTCGTATATAGGGTGATCTTTGTCTAGAGCGTTGAGGAATGCTCGTACTATATCTTTTTCCGTGGCTCCATTTACCACCTCTACACACTGCTCGGTCCATCTGCTCGTTAGACTTTTGGTCGATTCTCCTGGGCGTACCCGAATGCTGAATAGTTTCTCCACTCCTGGTTTGGAGGAGTTGTTGTATATAAAGTGCAGTATAAAAACTTTGGAAAGGTCCTCGAAGGATGAGATCGAGCCAGCTGCGAGATTGTCGTACCAGGCGAGGGCTTCTCCTTTTAAGCTAGAGGGGAAATATTTGCAAAGCACTTCATCCCTATTGGCGTAAGCCAGAAATACTCGGAGATACATTTTGACATGTACAGTGGGGTCTCCCGATCCGTCGAAGATGAAGGTGAAGGTGGGCATTGTGCATTTTACTGGAATTGGTAATGAAAGGATTTCTGAACTTAGCGGAGAGCGTTTGACGTCATTCATAGCTTGAGTGAGTTTGATCCTGTCGCTCGATTGGATTTGGTTGTCAAAAAGCTCTGCTCGTAGTGCCTTTATTTGGTCCATCATTACTTGCTGTAGGACTCTTGCCTCGGCATCCTTCTTCGTTGGGTTACCTTCGCTGAATATCTGTATGCTTGCCTTCGTGTATGCTAGAGGCTCGGTCTTTTTTGCTAGACACCGTGATTCCTTGACCTCTGCTGGCGCCCTTGATCTTGATGTTTGTTTTGGATACGGAGGGTTCCTTCGGTTGAGATATGTTGTTTGGACGAGAGTGTCCTTCACTGCTTCCTCTGTAATTGGATGCTGATTTTTCTGCTACCTTTTTGTTTGCTTCGGCCAGCTGCTTCTTTAGCTTTTTTATTTTTCTGTTTTTCAAGATTAGTTTTCTAAATCGTGCAACTCTTGCCGTATTTTCTTCAGTAGGCTGGTGCTCAGGCATTTCATTGTCAGGATCGAATGCTTCGTCCTCTTCTTCGTCGTTTTCCCCCTTTTCTTCTTGTATATATTTGCTGTTGGGGTGGTTCTTCTGCCTCTGGAAATCCTTCTCCCTCGGGGCCTAAGTCATCTACATATACCTCGTTCTCGTTTACTAGTTCCCTGTGTTGGACCGTGCTAGCCGCCACTTCGGGGGATAACCCTTTACTTGTCTAGAATCTAGTGAAGTGTTGCCTTGATGATCCGGTTCCTTGCTTCGAGGATCCTACTCTCTGCTTCGGAGCCTGATCCGATTTTGAAGCCATCCTGGTTATGACCTGTCAAAAAACAAAAAACCCGTGAGGTCCAAGGCAGCTAGCGCAGTGTACTTTTGTCGGCCATGTAAATCTACTCTGCAACATATTTTTTTTTAGACGAAATATGAGTCATATTTGCCCCTTTTAGATACATCCCTAACTGCTTATTTTGTCTTTTAGCTCAAATCATCTTTTTACATCGGCTTCTTGTTATGGAGCTTTATTTCCCAATATAGCATGAAATTTAAAAACCCTAAAATGGATTTTCAGGTATAGCTTGAATTTTGAAAACCCTAAAATGAATTTTCAGATACAACACGAATTTGTAATCGTTTTTCGCAAGGCTAGATTCCATTGTTTAAAACGTTTTAAGGAGAACATAAACTGCTTCTCTTGGAAATCGACTTCATCATACCAAGGTTTTGAAACTCTTTAATGGAGATTTTTATCACCTGATGCTGTGCTCAGAAAACTCTTAAACATGCTAAAGCCTTTAAGGTCTTTTAGATGCTTAAGGTACATGAGCTTCTTTTTGGAGAACAAGCTTTTGAAAATCTTTTGAAAAGATTAGAAAATATACTAAAAATTTGAAAACCCAAAAAATCACAGGCAAACCCTAAGTTGTTTTAATCATCCCTGTTTCTAGCGCCAAACTGTACGAGTAGAAAATCTGCATAGGTACTCAAGGAGCCATATCCATCAGATCTACTCATACATACAGTAGTTGTAGTTGAGATTCAATGGTGCGAAGACCATAAGAACAATACCGAAGGTAATCAGAACAGTAATTGAAGGCTGAAATCATATAACATTAAAGGCTAAATGTATAAGTATTTATCTGTGTTTTAATGTCGAGATTACATGAATATAACCCTAAGGAACCAGAGGAGATACAGACCTAATCTCACTCTTGCCGCTTAGGTTTAACCCAAAGAGAATCCAACCCCTACAATGTTTTCCAAGCTCGCCTTATATAGGCCGAGCTTGGGTGGTTTACAGCTAATAAAGACAAAAGACCCAATCGTGGTGGTGTCAGTCCCTGTCGAGTAAGGCGGTTTATTCGTTGGCGATCCGAGGTTGAGTCTGGGACTTCGGTCCTTTGATATGGTCTGAGTCCTTTCCTTCCGAGTCTTTACTTCGCTCGTCTGCGACCTCCTTCTCCTTTGATCCAGTCCGAGATCTTGCTGACGATCCTCTCGATGTGGTTTGGCTTCTTGGATGCGAGACACGTGTTCCGAGGGGTTTTTACCCCCTACAGTATGTCTCCACGATCGGTACCAACTCGTGCAATAGAATTTGCCTTTGCGCCCGGTTACTTCGCTTGTACTTCTCAATCAACTTTTTCCAACATCCGTCTCCTCAAAGGGTTCGTCGGGATTATCGGTTGGACGAGGAACAAAGCTTAATTGCTTCCAATGTGGATCAATATCCTCAAAAGGTATGAGATCGGGGTCTTCGTAGTTGGCCATGATATGTCGACATGGAAGTCCCATCGATTCCATCAACTTGCAATTACATTCATCTTCCGGTTGGGTGTTGTGTTTGTCCTTCAACTCTCTCTCTTCCATCAATTTCTCGAGGCATAGATGTGAGACGTTGTGAGTAAGGCCGCAGAGCATCTTGTGGTCCCCAAAACTTTGGTGTTTCATCATCCTATTCCATTCAAATGCCTCAAGGATCCTCCTAACATCAGCTGTGAAATACTCATTGATTGAATCAAAGACGGAGACGAACGAGTCGACACTCCCAAATAAGTTCTTCTTCAATCGGTAATGAGACGCCTCCACCATGCTTGTGTCTTGGTTCCCGAAGTGTTTATGTTCATTCGTGAAATCGTAAACAAACCGTTTTGCATGATGATCCAACAATTCTTTCTTCAAATACTTAACAACTTCCTCGTATTGTACGGTCCAATGATCAACAAACAATTCATACCTTGAGTTATAAATTCCACGACTCGGTGAAAAAACCAAATTATCCCACTCTTTCGAGAATAATCTAAACTTTTCTTCATTCGCTTCAAACTTAGCAAGGAACTCCTTTTCCAAAGGCTCTCGTTGATCTTCCGGTGTCTTTTTAATCTTCTCAATTTCACCCATCTTGATAGGTTGTATTATCGGTTGGCACTTTTTCTTGACACAATTCCAAATGTGATAGGTGAAAAGGAAGTTCACGGCGTCGGGAAATACCTTTCTTATAGCCGCCATCAATGCATATTCATGGTCGGTCACAAAAACCTTGGGAAGCACTTCCGGATCGTAGAGCATCTTACATGCCTCCAATGCCCATTCATAACTCTCTTTGGTCTCGTCATTCATAAAAACAAATGCCACCGTGAATGGTGCCTTTGTCGACGTATGACCAACTATGTTCAACAAGGGCATTTGATACCTATTGGTCTTGTAAGTGCAGTCCATCAAAAGAACTTGTGGAAAGCATAAGGCCAATTGGACCATTGCCGGGTGGGCAATGAATAAGTTCCTCACTCTTCTTTTGTGATCCAAATCCTTCTTCACCGTGTAGTTGTGTTGCTCAAATAACCACATCAATTGTTGAATCACACCCCTACCTTGGCAACCCCTCCTTTTAATTGTGGCCCTTATATTGTATACTTGTTTCAAGCTACTTTTGTTCTCCGGGTCATCCTTTTTCAACTTCCCTAGTATTTTTATGGGAGCGACACGCAAGTCCGTCAACTTCTCGATTTCCTTGTACTCATTTGGTTTGAATGCTCCGACTTTGTAGTGTCCGTGAAGGTCATGTGGACGTTCGTGATTATGACGGCAATCCATTTTTGGATTCATATGCCACAATTCTTCGGTACGGTTGTAGTTAAAAACTACCGTGAAAGGGCAATTACTCTTCCATGTCATTGTCTTGTACCTTTTATCCGTCTTCCAGGGCTTTCGAACTTGATCCTTCGTGTGTCTTCTCACCTTGGTGCTTACCCCACTCCTCTCACAAACCATCACTAACCGCCGTTCCTTGCTTTCCCTACCTTTTACGACCACGCCCATTATTTTCTTTGCATGTGCTTCCATCCAATCTCGGCATTCGTCTCTAAATTTCCAAGTCTACATAATCAAATCGAAACAACTAAGAATTTGCAATACAATGGGGTTGAGAAAAAGAGAAGAGTGAAGTAAAAAAAACCTACCGAGTCGAGAAAAGGTAGAAAATGATCTATAGTGTCTTCGTGAATGGTCTGTAAGGGATCCACATCTTCGGCGGTTGTTTCAATACCACCCGGAACAACCTACAAGAGAGAAAAACATGTAAGCATGCAACATTCGGCTCTAAAAGGTTACTAGCCGAATCCATATTCGGCTTTTATTTTGACTTGTCGTGCCAGCCGAATACACATTCGGCTCCTAAACATTACAGGCCGAATCTTCATTCAGCCCCTAAAATGAATTATCGTGCAGGCTGAATGTGACACTGTAAAAAACAAATTCAAGTTCAGGTTCAGGTGCCTACATTCGGCCCCTATTATTACTTATTATACCAGCCGAATCCACATTCGGCTTGTAAAAGTTAGGGGCCGAATGTTGCTTTGTATTATACAAAAACTCAACATTCGGCTTCTATTATGAGAGCCGAAGTGTTCTTCCTCTGGAGCATTCGGCTCTCATAATAGGGGTCGAATATGGCGTTGGTGAGACATAAAAGTCTCACCTTTACCTCGATTTCGGCCATAGAAAGGTGATTAAACATGATTTTTAAGTATACCTGTGTATTTGAAGCATTGGGTTCATCATACAAGTGCTCATCTTCCGGATTTGGGACAAAAAAAATCATCGAAATGGTTGTTTTGCTCTTGAGTTTCCGGTAAAACGTTTCGTGACAATGAAGATTCTCCCATAACCGGATTTCTCGCAACGATAATCGCATGTTTGTTACGTGGAAGTTCACCAATGTTATCCCCCAAACATCTCACAAAACACACAAAGAGCACAAAAATCACACAAAAATATCCAAAGTTTTCCTTTTTTTCCCCTCTTTTTCTTCTCTCTCAACCTAAATATCTAACCAAAAAATCTGATTTTCTCTCTCTCTAACTTATCTAAACACCTAATTATATACTTAAGTCTAATCTTATTATTAATTTTAATCAAATGATTAGAACTAATCAAATAAGGGTAATTTGGTATTTAAAAAAATTGAAAAACTAAGGGGAGTACCAAAATGACTACTTGGAGGTACTAAAGGGGGGAGGCAGAATTTTTCGCTGGCTCAAAGCACGTTTCTAGATTATCGTTCATTTAACCAGATAAAAGCACCCCAAGGCCCAAGCTCAATCTTCCTTCCATCAAAAAAAAAAAAACCTCATCTTCCTAATTACTTCACCATTTTTCTAGTATAATTTCCCCTTGTGAGCGACATAAGCATGTGTAATTTTTGAATGACATGGTTTCCGCACAACCTCATCATCTTCATAAACACAAAGAAAAAGAAAAAGAAAAAGAAAAAGAAAAAGAAAATGTCTGAATGCACACGGGAGCGTGGAAAGAGGATCAGTCGGAAAAAAGACCATGTCAACATAAGTCGCTTGAATTTCAACTTCAAAAATTTATTACCTGTCGCACAAAAAAAATAAAAATTAAAATTTGCAAAATCCAAAAAAAGTACAATGACTGTATAAAGAAAGTTTGCAAGCTGTTGTTGGAGCTGCAGCAACTTGCTGCTGCCACCTGCAACTTGCAATAGTAAGTCAAGAGTCAAGACTTGAAGAGAGATGCTCCCTCCCAACTTCCTCCCAAGTCTAACTCAACTGTAACAGTGATCCTTAATCAATCAACCCCAGAGAGAGAGAGATGGTTTTGTGGCCTTATGGGGTCATTGGGTTGTTGTTAAATACTCACATATATACAGCTATGGCTGAGAAGGACTGTAAGAGAGAAGAAGAATAAAGAAAAGTCAAGTAGAAAGTAAGTAACCGGTGGCTAAGCTTACTTAAGGTCAATGGGGGGTAGTGAGAGAGGTTTGGTGCTTCTTCTTCTTCTGTCTTTCCAAATTCAAGACGGTTGAATTGACTCTTAACTTGTTGTATATAATTTTCTCTTTTTTTTTTTTCATCCATTTCCCTCTCTCTTTCTCTTTCTCTCTGTCTGTCTCTCTGGGTTTCAATCCTTAAAAGCTTAAAGTGACCCAAAATGGCGGTGAGTAGTCTTTCAATTTTTCAGCTGTTTATGTTTTCTTTGGTTTGGGTTTGATAATTTTGGATGTGGGTATTGATTTAATTGTTGTAAAGTTAGTTTCTTTTCTTCATTTGTTGAGTTGGGTTGGTGTATGTTTTGAGTTATTATACTTGTTTGATTATTTATGGATGGAATCTAGTAATGATTTTTTCTGTTTTTGGTGATATTGATTGAATTGCTTTTTTACATGTGTGAAGCTGTTGTTGACTTGTTGTTGTTAATTTTGGGGTTCCAAAGACAGTAATTAAGATGGACTTGTGTAGAATAATTGTTGAACCTTTTTCGTAGATCTTTTTATCAATAATCTTGTTGTTGATGCTAATTTTTAGTCATGTTCAAGTATATGATAAGGAATTCTGGTAGTTGAATTTGGTTCGTTGATGTTTCGTCATCATGCTTGAGTCTTAAACATTTCAAGGTAGGCGTTGAGATGGATTATAAAAGGCCTTAGGTTTAACTTTGCGAGAAATTCGGAACCTTGGTTACAAATCTTGTTGGAAGATTAGTGGTTCATACTTCATACCCAGATTGCAATGGTATGCTTATCCTTGTTGCATCACATTACTAGAAAAAGTGAATTGACTGATGTAGTAGAGTTGTTGGTTAGCTCTTACATGAAATCGTTACGGCCTTTAGAAAGTTGTTTGTTTTGAGGGTGTCATGAGTCACGACCTTCGCTAATAGTAATAGAGCTCAACTGGATGATCTCATTCATCACCTGAATGATACATATTTTTTTCTCTGCCTGCAAATGAATCCAGATTTGTGAAAACATTTTTGATTATGTTGATTTCGGATGCTAATGTTCGTGTTTCTTTGACAGCAAAAGCCGCATATACCTGAGTTTGGGAAGTGGCAAAATGGAGACAATGGCCTTTACACAGGATATTTCGACAATGCAAGGAAGGGTAAAGCTGGAGGGAAGATGATCAATCCAAATGATCCCCAACAAAACCCAGAATTCTTTGCGAAGGAAACACCACCAGCTGCAGTAAAAGCCACTTCTTCCCAAGGTAGGGTTGAAACAAATGCACAAGGAGGTAAAACTCGTACAACTAGGGAAAGTGAGGATGTTAGGAGGCAAAATGATTTTCCTTCACGCCAGGAACCTACAACCCGTAGAGCCTCCGCAGACTCTGTTTCACACCGTAGTGATGGTAGAGGAAGTTCCAGGGATAATTCAAAACAGCCTGCTCAGCGAATTACTGGACTTGACCGCGAAGGAATTGAAAAATCTCCTCGTCACCCAAGTTACCAGGCTAAGGTTGGAGGCAGAGTGGGTGAAGATAATAAGCCATCTGGAAATAAGAACGGGGATGTTAGAAGACAAAATGATTTTCCTTCAGTTCAAGATCCTGCCACGAGAACCACTAGTGATCCCTATAATCAGCCGCGTAGTGATGTTAGAGAAACAGATAACTCGAAAAGGTCTGCACGACAGACTGGTACTGAACGCAGAGGAAGTAGTGGGTCTTCTCCACTGCCGGAAAGAAAACAATCTGAAAGTAACCCAAACACTGGGCCTTCCAGAATGAAATCGGTAAGATTCTTATAAATTCCATTCACATTCCCTGCAGTATTTATAAATAACTCTGTTTATGAGTGCGTAATTTGCTTCATAGGACTGTATGTTGGATTCAGCTTCTCACAATATATTTGGTAATACCAAATTCCAGCACCTAGTTGCTGGAATTTAGCATTTCCCTAATTAGTTATTGAACCAAAATTCTACCATACATAAGATAGATGTTTTTCACCTAAAAATCTATTAGTAGTGCACATAAATAGAACTGTAGAAGGGTACTAGAACAATCTCATGGGTTGCATTTGAGTCACACTACACATGTCTGTGAGTTTCGTTTAAAAATGATCTAAAGGCTGATTTCGAGAGAGGCTGTGCTCCTTGCCATGTAAATCATCATAATTACTTGGTAATGTAATGACCTCTTCGTGAACTTCTTACCCCAATGATAGGGTGTTACATGCTGGAATGGTGGTGGGATTGACCATTAAATATCCCAGGGCTAGCTGATATGTTTTTTTGCATACCCACTTTACAGAAAATATGTTATGCAGGTTGAGCATAAACATTTTCATAGTCTTAATGTTAATTGTCCGTTAGATAACATTTAACTTGTGAAGTCTTGATTAGAATTGGGAACATAATGTAATTTCTGAATTCTGCAGCCTGTCAATCCTTCAACTATACCAAGATTAGGTGATTGGGACGAATCTGATGCTTCTGGTGGTGAGGCATATACTGGTATCTTTGAGAGGGTGAAGGAGGATCGAATTGCCGAAAGGGCAAATATTATTAGCATGCCTACTCCTAATCGGCAGACGCAGGAACGTGTCAATACTAAGGTATAATATTGTTCACAGACCTTATCTATTGGTTAGATTCCTCACCTAACGATCAGTTACTGATTTTGGTTTCTGCATCTTCTGATATTCGGCTGTTTTAACTTTCAGATTCGGTGCTGCTTCTTCTAAGGACACTTCCCATTGTTTAGTAATCATTCTTTCTGCACTACTTGTATGTCGGTATGTGATTTTGTGACATAATAAATTTGAGATTTTTTGTGAAGGAAACATTTTTTGTTTTTCTTTTTGTTGTCGCTTCTTCTGTTGGTTTGTATCTGTCTCCTCCTATGTTGTATATGTGTTTTAAGTATGATATAGAAATATATTTTAGTTGCTTAAGTTCTAGGTATCGTAGTTGTTTCCACTCTTTTGGATTTACTGGGTTTTTTACTAGTATTTGTATTTCTTTATAGTCATCTTGTATTAGGAACTGTATTGATTATTGTAATGATGTAACGTTTCCCTTGTCCCTATTTCTTATTTTTCTTAGTTACTGATTCTTCGTTTACTAAAAAAAAAAAAAAAAACTGACGTCCAGATAGGATTCATGTAAGCCCCCAAAACTTGTGAGAGATTAGGAAGATCATTCATCACCATTAACCCTTACTGCTCAGATCTAGGCCATTTTGGGCTAGATCTGAGCAGATTTCTTCCGATTTGTTGTTAGTTAGTAGATTAGATTAAGTTTGATTTAGTTTTTGCTTCAATCTTCATTGTTTTTAGGAGATTTTGATGGTGTTTTTGTGGGTTTTTTGCCCTTTTTGTTTATGTATTCTTCTTTATGGAGATTCTTTATGTGCTCTCATGGCATTTCTTTGTGATTTTAGTGGAGAATTTAAGTGGAAGTTCAAGTATGATGATCAAGATTCAAGACTTTGGGCATATTACTCTCCTTTTATGAGAGCATCTCTTTCTATAGAAGAAAATACTCTATCAAAATGGTTGGATTATATTCCAAAAACCATTCCTTCAATCTTTGGGTTGTTTGGTACTCTTGTTGGTGTTTCGTTACTTCTCTTCACGGAATACTCTTTGTTAGTACATTTTTATTGTATTTTGATCTTTGATCTTGATGTTCTTGAAATCTATGTAATCTCTATTTTATCATGAATGAAATTTTATGAGATTTGTCCAAAAAAAAAAAAAAAAAGATTCTTCGTTTACTTATCATTCTGAAACGTGATAGTGTGTATGGCTGTATGCCCTTGTTGAGCGAAAAAGGCTGCTGAATAGCGTGTTCCCTATCATTTTGTTGATCATAGGCTTTGTAAAGAAATCAGCTAATCCGACCCAAATTCTTAACTTGATTCCTTCCTGAGTGATTCTAGACGGACCGAGAGGTTCGGTCAAATAACCGAGTGTGTGAGGGGGGGGGGGGGGGAGGCCGGAGGGGGGTGGGCGGGTAGAGGGGTTATGGACCGAGATTCCCTCGGTCCACAGGGATTTATTCTTCCTACAGTTACTTATGCTGTTTAAATATTGGCTATTTTAGGGACCCCCCATTTTATTAGGGAGACTTCCCTAATAAGACAAAATAGGGATATTTTGATGGTAATTAGAATCACCCCTTATATTTGGATATGATTAGTATTAGTGATTTTAATTAGGTTAGCTAAGTTATTGTTAATTATAATCGCAAAGTAACATCTCCTTCTCCATGTTTTCACTGTGCCGCCACCACCACCACTAGCAGGATTACCTTCGTCACCGCTGTCGCCACCATTTTCGTCTGGTTTCATCCATTTTCGTCTAGTTTACTTCATTTTCGTCTGGTTTACTCCATTTCCGTCTGGGTTTTTTTCGGCTGTTTTTTTTTTTTACACTAAATTCGGCTAGGTTGG